>WEIS01046592.1:21730-56797 GCA_013389965.1 Todus mexicanus
AGACAGGAGAGCTACACAATTACCACTCCGGACAGGGCTGACATTACCTCCATTCTTCGCCTTTTCTTTGCTAGTAAGGATTCAGTAAGTGCTAACCAGTGGTGGCTTTTTATGGGAATTACAGTCCAGTGCCTTGTCATCTTGGATGTTTTTTCTTCAATTTTCAGACTCTTCAGTCTGACTCGTCTTCTGCCAGCAGTTGTCTTCTGTCTAAAGCTGTAATACCTCAGCATTTAAATAAGGTGCTATATCCTAAGGAGGTCTACTATGGTTGATAATTATAATTCTATTGCCCTTCTGCTAAACTGATCATTTAAATGTCACTTCCAAAAACAAAGCTTTGTAGCAAGTATTTGAGCTGTAATTAAGAAACGTTCATAAAAACATACATGCCATTATGAAAGCCTTTCTCACTAGGCTTGCTCCAAAGTCAAATACACTACATACATAGAACAGAGGATATATTAGAAGTTAAATACACTACATTTAATGGTCTCCCTTCCAGCATGTCGACAAATTCTGGCGATTGTCATTCACAAGCAGAACCAAAGGAGACGGAATTAGAAACACTCACGAGCAGGTTATTAAAGTAGCGCCACTGCCCGAACCCGAAGGCTGCAGCTTGGGTTGGCGGAGTCTCCTTCGTGGAGATGATCTCGGGTCCTTCCCAGCAAAGAGACAGCATTTCTTCACCTCCGACAGCGTCAACAAGAGATTTTCCTTTACTCTTTAACGGCGCTTGCACTCAGACAACAGAACCTCCAACTCTTAAAAGCCCCTAAACCAGTTACCGAGGTGCGATTATTTGCTCACACGTATCTGACGGGCAACACGAGCACAGTGATTGCAAAGGAGAGGAAAAACAAACCGGGGAAGGGAACGAAATAATTCTTCTTAGCAAATCCGCTTTGTAGGTAAAAATGATTTGCGGACTTCACGCTCAACACTTTTCACCGGGAGTATTAACACCACCTTGGTACACATAGAAAAAATATATGCATCGACACATTTAGCACATGAAATGTTACTTAAATGTTGCTTTACACGCATAAAATGCCACCTTTACTTTTATAAATAAAAGATATAAAATGCTATGCAAGAAAAACAAGCATTTCTGGTGGGGGAAAAAAATATAATCTATTTTCTATTCGACTTGGTCAAATTGCACTTAAAAATCAGTGAGTATTTCCCTAAATAAGGACCTTAAGATTTCAGCTTTTTCAGTCCAACCCCGTAGTACTTGAACTATTCAAATTGTACAATAAAATACAGTAGAAACAAAATATTTTTCCCTGTTCCTTTGTCACCCCGTCCTTCTCTGCTACAACAAAGAACCGAAGACGCATTTAAGGGCTTCGTTATTCAGTATAGAGTCTAAAAAAATCCATCACCGAACAGAGTGAGCCTTTGAAACCAAAGGAACTAAGAAGGTCATTAACAGTTGCTTTTGGAAAAGAGACTTAAAAGATCAGTCTCGATATTAACAACCCGATAATTACAACACTTCGGGACTCATTTCTGCAACTTCATGAAGGAAGAAGCTGGAACAAGTAAAGAAGAAAGCCGCCTAGGAAGATTAGAAAAGTTGGCTTGAAAGGGTTCAAAACTTTCCAGGTATCGTCAGTGAGGAATACAACACCAAGTGGAATCAGAGCGGGGAAGGACGCACCGCTTCTATTGGAAAGACTAATATCCAACACCTTACTGCTTGAAGTTAGGACATTTGGGATGTTACTACGGCCACGGTATTTAATTCTTTCCCGTGTCTTTGTGTTGGGTCCTAACGCAAAGCTTTCCACGCTTCGTCCATGGCTGATATAAAATGCTCAAGATGTCAACTCAAAAGCAATTAAAGCTAAGAACTTCGGGGTTCTGTTTGCCACCAGATTATAGAGTCTTCAGACAAAGGATCGGACGAAGCATTAAATTTTCAGTATCTCTATTAAAGTCTTAAAAGTTTTGGGTTTTAACTGAAATTAGCATAAGAGGACTAACCAGAGAAAATAATTTGTGCTTTAAGGGTTTGGGGTTTTTTTGTCCTGGATAGTAGACCACATGAAAATTTGGATTCAAAAAGCAGACTCAATGTTTCTTATGAATTTTACGGCTAATCGGTCCTTCGCTCAGTTACATGAACATTGCCATTGTCAAGGTGGATTAAAAAAAGCCATCAGGTCTCTCATCCCTTGTTGATGTGCCCACACTGACTGGGAGGTTGCTCGCAGTATCACAGGAATTCTGTGTTGCTTTTCAAACGGAACTTGCCTTGCGATCTCCCACCAAAAAAGCAGTCATCCTATAGAACCATAGAATCGTTAAGCTTGGAAAGGACCTTCAAGATCACCAAGTCCAGCTGTCTACTAAACATTATAAACATTATCACCACCATTAAACCATGTCTTGAAAAACCACATCGACACTTTTTTTTAACGCTTCCAGGGATGGTGACTTCACCACCTCCCTGGGCAGCCTGTTCCAACGCTATCCTGTACTGGGGCCTGGCTGGGATGGAGTTAACTTTCTTCGTAACAATCTCCATGAAGACATTTCGGATTTGTGACCAAACCAAGCGTTGATAGCACACGCCAGTGTTTTGCTTGCATAGCATTGAGGCTTCCTCTTTTTCTCACTCCGCTGCTCCCAGGAGCAGGCAGAAGGGGACGCAGTGAGGAGAGCTGACCAAATATCCTCCGTGCCGTACGGCATCACGCTCGGCAACAAAAAATGGGGTGGTTGTCCTCCTTTTGCTTGATCTATTGACAAGAGGTGATGAGGGACTGTCTTTGCATGACCGTATTTCCCACACACACTTTCCCTCGCTTATTAAAACTGTCTTTTTGCTGTCACTCTTCCTGTCCTCTCCCCTGAAAGGCTGGTGAGCGAGTGGGTGCTTAGCTGCTGGCAAGGACCAACTCCCAACGATTACCTGTGCAAAAGTAACTTCTAAATCTAACAAAACTTAGTATCTAATGGAAGACACAGCAGTGCAAAACTCAGCCTACATAACCGCGGTCTGTTGAAGTCTGAAAGGAAAAATGTATTGCGGGAATAGGATGAATGAATTAAACAGATTTTTCAATGAAAATACAGGTAACGCTGGACAGGGAATATACTTAACGTCAGGTTATTTGCAACTTGTAAACAAAAATTCAGTACCTTAGAGCATTGTGCATCGTACGTGCATTTTAATTAAAATTGGAAGAGAACCCTTCCTCGCAAAGCAAAGTGGATCAAAGCCAGGTTGGCAGAGATAGTAGAAAGCAAATATTAGAGCATTGTCACACTGCAAGTCAGTAAATAAACCTGCAGCGGTCTGTACCGAAATGCCCGGAGTGACCTCGACGCACTCTGGCAGGGAAATCCAGACCAGTCCAGACTAGATCAATGTGCCTCATGACATACCAGAGAGCCTTTTTCAGTACAAAGTCTTGTACTTGGACTGTCTAGACAAGAAGTGGGGAAAAGCTGCCGTTCTGAAAACAAGCCAGCACGATCCCTCTTTCATGAATAATGTTTTAAAGCCAGGCAGTTCTCCTTTTCATTTTCAAGTGGCAATTAGTGAAACATCAGTAGGTCGGTCAGCAAGGCTCCGACTAGAGCTAAACCTGCAACAAGATGACAGCTACTGGGGGTTGGAAAAAACCAGCTCTTCTTGTAATTATGTCTTACTACGTTTGTAATTATGTCTGTAGCGTTAATTTTAGAATTTATCTTGACAATATACTGACTCTTCAACATAAAGTTTTAATAAGTATAGTCCCAGGTAGAACTAGACTGCCCTGGGAATAAAAACAACAACACAGGAATACTCGGAATGTTATTGTGAACACTTCCTACTTCCACAGACTGTATGGAAGTCGTGTAAATAAGTATATTGCTCATATGTTCAAGGTAGATGGTTGTACGCATAAATATTCTACATAGAATCATAGAACTGTTTGGTTGGAAGAGACCTTTAAGATCATCAAGCCCAACCGTTAACCCAGCGCAGCCAGGACAAATCACAGACTCATAGAATACCAGGTTGGAAGGGACCTCGAAGATCATCTAGTCCAACCTTTTAAAATACAACATACACACAAATACAAAAGACCCAAACATGCAAACCCCATACGAACACCCATGTATATGATACAGAACTGCATTTCAAATAGCTAATGGAAGTTTATGTTTCAGCTGCAAGAGCAGCTGATGGATTTGCCTCACGATATATAAAAAAAAATCCTCTGATCAGAGGCTTTTTTTATCGCGAAATACAAGATCTGCTGCATGGGGCGGGCTTATTTTACACATTCTGTGCCTACCCAACAAGATCATTTTCTCCTTGCATTCAGCTTAATTCTTTTAGACTTCATTTACACTTGAGTTCATCCATATGAAGAGCATTCCCATTGTTTTGTCATCCCACTTACTGTAGGGCATTTTTAATCATAGCTAAGTGCTGTTTGTTTTTGTAACGTAAGTCCAACCACAGGCCAAGGGGATAAAAAAAATAATAAAGAAATAAAAATAGCGACGAAGTGTCATATTGAAAAAAATATGGTGGTTTAGGCCACTGTTATGATGCATGTCACAGCTACTTATTTAACGGGCCGGAGATGATGATCTGACCCAGGGGCGGAATTCTCTTCCATCCGTTCGAATAAAAACGAAAAAAACCCTACGTACGCAGCAAGCGATCTCTCAAATCACTGTGGCTAAGCTGCTCAAACACACAAAACGAAATCCTAAGCGATGTCTGGGGCTTCACCCCAGTAGAAAGACAACCCCTAAAATCCAGGGAAGTGGCCGGAGCCCCGGCAGCGCAGCCAGCAGAGGGTGGTCAAAACCCCTGCTGGCGTCACCTACGGAGAAGGTGAAGATCTCTTTGCCGCCGGGTGGATCTAGATCTCCGGAATAAAGGCCTAATTTCTAATTTCTTACATAAAGACTCCATTTTAAGTGTGTCATCATGCCTCGTCCTACTCCTGTTCATACTGCGACACTTAACAGCCTGAAAGAAAACACCTTTCAAGGGCGTCACCACCTGTTTTAAGGGTAATAAGAGGCAGAAGTAGCAAAGTGGGGAGGGTGGGAGGAAGTGCATTTCGCTGGAGATTAAAGAAATATAAACCACAAATGCCGGAGTCGGTACAATAAAACCCTGTTCAACCTCTGATAAACATCTGTCTGTGTATTATTTTTAATATTGTAGATGGTAGCTTTATCACGGCGAGCGAATCGCAAATAGGAGGCGGCGTACACAAGGACCGTGTTTATTTGGGAGAAAGCTGGGTTAATAAGGACGATGGCAGGCTGCCACGCGATCTAATAAACCTCCGTCGGTGCAGGGAAAGGGAGGGATAAATAGGTCTTTACAGAACAAAAAAACACTTCATAAAAAAGAATGCCACGCAGAATACCAGCTAAAATGAAAGCGGATCAGCTTATGGCGAAGCCGTAAGCCACAGCCGGAGTGGCTGCCCCGGCTCCGCACAGGACGGACGGGGGACGCCGTTCTCAGAGCCCCGCAACACCCAGACCCGGAGACCTTCTCTGCCCAGGGGAGATTACAGCCTTAAACCCAGGCTGATTGAAAGGGGATTGTAACTGGTTCGGAACCAGTCTCATTTGCTGAGCCGCTACCCTCTCGCAGTCCCCTCGTGCTCGCTCGCTTATCCAGCAATCCAGCAATTATCTTTTCATCTTCTTCTTAAGGCAAAGCCTGAGGCTGTGCCCTTTGCCTGGTTGCTATTTACGCCAGTAGCTGATGGGGGCAAACGCAACGTTCTTACACACAGGTAGAGAAATCCCCCGTTAGGTTCACCAGGTCAGGGCAGGAGGACGTTTCACTAAGCTCACCTTGATTAACAGCCTGAATGAAATGACGCCAGACACTGTGGCGACAACCAAAAGACCTTCATTTTGAGATCTCGGTGAGGCTGGGTTTTGTCTGTGGTCTTTCTTCCCCATATATATACCTGTCTCTGGCACGAAAAGCAACGTGAAGGTCCCTTCCTGGAGTCCACTGGGACATTATGAAGAGTCTTCATCAACGCTGGAAACTTCCCTAATCTATACTGAATTCATAAAATCACAAACTGGTTTGTGTTGGAAGGGACCTTAAAGATCATCTCGTTCCAACCCCCCTACTATGGCACGTCCCACTAGACCAGGTTGCTCAAGGCTCCGTCCAACCTGGCCTTGAACACTCCCAGGGAAGGGGCGTTGGAATTCAACAGACTGGCCATTGACCAGCCACCATCAAGCCCATGAAGCCTCCGCAGCAGGGACCAGCAAGCTCCCCTCAGCAGGTCTCTTCAAGAACAAGGAGACAACGCTTCCCATCTCAGCACTCGTCTCCAACAGACAAGCCTCTCCGAGGGGATCTCAAAGACCATCAGGCTCACCCAAATAACGAGTGGGAAAGGTCAATAAAGTAAAGCCACCTTGACAGGTGATCTTTTCTATTCATTGGTTATCGTTCCATAAAACAGGAAGGCAGCATCAGAGAACAGGTTTGCATTTTCTGCCCTTCTACCCACTTGTTCTTCCTGACCTGGCAATGATCTGCCCCTTCTTGAGTACGAACCAGCGAAACACCAGAACTTCTCACCAGAGCTTGAGAATTGTGCCCCCTGCTCTGCGTTTGTATAAAGCCTCCTTCACATCCCCACCAAAGCAGCCTGACACCTTCTCCAGCCACAAAGCTTCTGCAGAAAGGTCCTCCCAGCACCACGTGCCCTGTGCTCCCTTGCTCAGGGACTGGTGCCAGCGCCAACAACCCAACTGAGTCACAGTCTTGACTCTGACCCACGAGGTGTTTGGGTCAGAGCCTGCAGAACGAAGGACGCCGAGTGCCAAGGCAGATGTGGACACGGAACACCTTCGCTCCAGCTCCCGAGAACACACGATCTACAAGGGACTGATTTCCACAAGCCATGAGAAGGCCTCGTGTTTCTTCCAGTTCAATTCAGCAGTAAAGAGAGGTCTGCTATGGCATGCCAGAGCCACTCACATGCTCATGTCCCAGCCCATCATGTCACCCCAGGGAGGTGCCCAGTGCCCGGGGCTACCCTGGTCTGCCTGGGGTGGTGGGACAAGCCCCGGCTGCCTGATGGACCCCAGGGGAGACCTCACCTCCCCCTGGTGTTTCTATACGTACTGGTACAAGTTTTCTTCATCAGGTATGGGGAGCGCGCACTGGTGACTCAGCTAATGACACTCTCATTTTCACTTCTGAAATGACACCGGGAGATGATTAAAAATACATTAAATATGTACCTTAGAGGGTTTTTTTTCCCAAGCACAAGGTCATTATCGTGGGCAAGTGCAAATGAGAAGTAAAGGGTAAGTGCAAATGAGACTTTCTTAACATCTAGAGCTCCTTAATCATAATTCAAAGAATTCCTGAATGACGGTAAATATTTTAATATTATCTTATTTGGTTTTCTTCTTAAGAATATCTTTAATAATCACAAGTAGTGTCACTTACCGGGTTTGTAGAGTGCTGCATACGCAGAGGAATACAAAATAAAAAGTCACGTTACTGTAGCAGCTTCTTGTTTTTCCTTTGGAATATTGTTTGCATAGCAAGTAGCTCAAGACCAGACCATTTTATCAGGTAAGATCACAACCTCCGAATCCAGAGAAGCAGAGACTAAACCACGTCATTTCACGGACACATTGCTAAGTTTTGGTTGCAACGGGCTGAGATGAGGACACAACAGCTGCTGCAACGCACGAGAACTAGATGAGAGTTGGGGGAAATGGGGTGATGGGTGGGAAGAAGCGTTGTCTTTATGTTCTCTGTTATTAAATTAGGTCAGATTCCCTAAGGCCGGGACCCCTGCAAGGCAGGAACTGTTTCCAGCTGGCTCTCCTACGAGGTACTAAAATACAGAATAAATACCATTCTCAATGGCAACCGTGTGACGTTACTGAATCCAGGAGGGGACTGAGAACACACCCGAGAACTTGACTTTCCCTACAATGCACACCACAAGCAAGAATATACCATGTTTCAGGTACAGAATGCACCATGCTCAGAAGGTGTCAACCTAATACCGACGACGGTATTTTTTACACGTCTTCCTCTGCAGTCTGTGCTGAAAATGTAAGAAAAATGAATACATTTACTCCACGTCAAGAGGCAGGACAGTTATGGAGCTTCTGTGGTAATGTGAATTCCAGAATTTAATGGGCGAGAGAGTTCTCCTTTCATTTCCCAAAGGCATTTGAATTGTGCAATGCACACTAATGTGAATAAGGACAAGTGTTTTTTATCATCAGTAACACATTTCCTAAGCCCCATCTGCAGAGAGTTGCGTGTTCCTGTAGTAAATACCACGGCACCGTTAGGTTTCGTACTTCAAAAGCCATTTCCCTTTAAGTTCAGTTATCTAAAAAGTGTCTACCTCAGGTCACGGTGCCTCAGTGTTCACAAAATACAAGCCCAAACCCAAAAAACGTAAGCCAAACAATGCACAGAATACAACCAAACTCTAGGCAAACTCAACAGCACAGAAAATCAAAGCCAAAAGCCTTGCTTCCCCAAACTGCGTCCACCTTTGCAGATACATTGTGTGTTTAAGTGAGAAAGCACCTAAGAAACAGGCACAAGCCTGACGTGACGCAGAAATTATATATATGAACAAGGTCTGTGGTCTCCAACCACGTGCAGCTGCTTCTCTGGAAGGAGACAGAGAAAATAAGGAGGTTCTCAGCAGGTTCGTTTGAATCAGGCAGTCGCCCTGACCTGAGCAACAGGGTGGTGAGGAGGGAAGAGACTGGAACAGGGTGCTGAGGGGGGAAGGATGGTGCCAGGGCAGCCAGGTGTGATGTTAAGGGCTTGTCTTCACAGCTGGCTTGGGCGAAGCCACACAGGCTGGCACCGTGCTGGCACAGTTGTCTTGGAGTAGTCAGCCATCCTTGCCTCTTCCTAAAGGCAGCTTTGCAAAAGGAGCTTGGTCCAGTTTAAATGGGAGGCCTGGTGCCCACCGTACCAGGACAGCTGTGGAACGCCCACCTGCCACACACGTGTACGTGTGTGACCTGGGCTCGGGGGACAACTGATGGATGAAGCTGATTTACTGACAAAACACTCATCGCATTTGAGAGCCAAGCCGCGTTTGATCTCCAAACCACACCCCAAAATCCTGGCACGTTCCCTCAAGCCTACGGCTCTTCCAGACTTTATTTCTGTCTGTGGTTTATCTTAATATCCCAGACTGGAAGCTACCGTGGTTGACACGCAGATCAGCCACGCCAGCCTCGAGACAGCAACGTCTGCCAGAGATGCAGAGTGGGCGGGAGCCGGCGATAACCTCTTCAGCTACCTCATTTCAATCTGCCACTGGATATCTCTGGGAAGCCCTGCAGAATTTTTTTGGGGTGGGGACAAGAGCTGAGGCTTGGACAAATCTCCGGTTACAGCTCAAGTGATCGATGACAAGTTAAAGCACGTTAAAAATGATACAAGTGATGTGCTGAACGCAGAAAGCCACCCAAAACCATCGCAGCCATGAAAGAGAATAAACAGCCAGAGCGTCGGGAACTCGAGAGCGGCTAACTGCGTTGTAACTGTGGGCAGGGGAGTTTGGCATATTGTACCAGCTCGTTATTACTAATCTGTTCGGAGACGCTGATAATTTTCGCTGTTTTTATAAGCCAACGTAATTAAAACGAGGTCAGCTTCAGAGCGCTGGTCTCTCCTCAGACGACTTCCAACGGGGAGCCCACAGGAAAGAGAAAAAGCCAGCTAATAGAGCAGGCTGCTTATTTTCAAGCAAAAGCAAAAGAACAAAATATTTGTTAGAGCTTTCTCGTGTTCTGTTACGTCCCCCTAATTTAGGGTCCCTTCCAGCTTAAAAAATTACACTGAGACACAAAGAAAATCCAACTAAACAGATTCATTTTCCTTGTCATTACAAGCATTTTGTGATTTGCAGGCATTGCGTTCAGATAGAAGAATGCAACAAGAATGTCCAAAAGAATGATCCCACACCCTCCTGAAAGAAAAAAAGAAGTTCCAACAGCTACCAAGATGTGGTGGTTTGACCCTGGCTGGGCACCAAGTGCCCACCAAGCTGCTCAGTCAGACCCAATACACAAGATAAGGTGAAGAACAATCTAGCACGCAAATATTTTGGAATCAAACTCAGAGGTGAGTTAAATTCTACAGTACTGTGGATTTACTGGGGGTTTTTTCGAAGCAAAATTAAGCTCTCAGTTATTCAGCGATACATACTGAAGGCTACAATTAAATGAACGCTCTGAACATGTTAATTTTATTAAGTTTCTGCATTAAACCTGTTGCTTATAAGGTCTGAGCTGAGATGCTGGTTCTAGGGTGCAAATACCACCTGTCCTCTTTGCAATATTCAACAAAAATTCTTCACCTAAAGCACTTCAGCAACGACTCGCACAAACCATTTGCACCTTGTGCTACAGTGGATTAGGAACAAACGAGCTAGAGAAGCTGTAATTAACAACAGTGAGGAAATAACATTGAAATACGTCTTTTTACACTTCACGCAGCCGCTCTGGATTGGAGTTGACAGCAAATTATTTCATGTGCTCTGCCTTAGAGGTAAAGACAGAAGTAGCGATGGCAGGGCAAAACACCCTGGTAAAAGGTCATTTGAAAGGGTAAAAAGTCCCTTTTCTTAAGAGATCGGGGTTATGGGAAACGTAAGAAAAAATCTCCTTAAAAGACCTCTGCGTGAGGGTTTGCAAGAGGTTACCTGCTATAAACAATTAACGCCCTCTTAATTCTTACTGGTATAAGGCTCCAAAAGGGGATTAATCAGTTAGAAGAGATGAGGGTGTTTATATTTAAATATAAACAGATATGCACGTGTAACAGCAATAACTTGCGGTCTTTGGAATATATGGCAGTCGCTAAACGCATAGCTTGAAGGGTAGCACACTCGAGAGAGAATATTAATACAGCTTGTGTTTAAATACGTCTTCTGGATTTCCAAACATCACCTGGCACACTCAGGGTTGGGTCGTGGGGATTTTTTTGTTAAAATACGGAATGAAAAAGTCTTATCCTACAAATACACATTAAGCACACCATTAGTAAAAGAAAAACGATACGGCTTTGCGGCTAAAACATCAACATTCATGCGATGCAACGCGGCAAAGTATCTGCTTACTCTTCTTGAAAGGCAGTCGTGGTGGAGCTGCTGTTGTCAGACTAGTTGGATGGGGATTTCTGCTGTTCCTCACCATTACTTCTCAGGCCGTTCGACCACCACGTTTTGATTTCCGTGGTGATTCCCAGGGAATCCAGCTGTAGGATGCTGTTCTTTGCAACACTTAAATTACTAAGTTAGGGCAAAGGTATTAGAAAGACTGAAGAAATAAGTGAAGGAAACAATTAGTTCTCCTTCTGATTTCCAAACAGCACTTGAGGGTCCTTCGGAGAATCACCAGCCTGCAGTTTTCCAGAAGTGTAATTGTATGACACAAAACTTGGGTAAAAAAATTAAATCTTTCTCTTTGATGATACCAAAGATGGGAAGAATTCACAGACTATCTACAAAACCAATGCTAAAATTATAAGCACCAATGATACGGGCTATGGATAAGGCAAGTTTGGCACTTGTCTAACAAGCCATTGATGTTCGGTGGGTCTGTCTCATTTTTGACATTTTGGAGGCTAATCACACCTATTTCCATGATAACTCTGCTTCGCTGAATTCAACTCTAGACATGTATTTTATTTTACTTGGCACTAAAGGTGATCTATCGAGACCAAGATCGTGGAGAGATACTATACATAGATACAGAACGAGAGGTAATGGGCTTAAGTTGCGCCGGGGGAGGTTCAGGTTGGATATTAGGAAAAATTTCTTCACTGAAAAAGTGGTTAAACATTGGAACAGGCTGCCCAGGGAGGCAGTGGAGACACCATCCCTGGAAATGTCAAAAAAAACACGTAGATGTGGCACTTCAGGGCATGGTTTAATGGTTATGATAATGTTTAGTAGACGGTTGGACTTGATGATCTTGAAGGTCGTTTCCAACCTTGACAATTCTATGATTCTATTCTAAGATATAAAAGGAACAACGAAAAAAAGGGAGGAATGTTTTGCCCTTTCTTATTTTAAAAAATATTAAGTGTTTAATTCTCACCCTTTTATCCCGTGGAGAGAAAAAGTAAAGAAATAATACAAGTACCTACAAGGTGAAAACTAAGCAACTGAGATGAGACAAGACTACTCCTTGAATTACTTTAAAATTCTCTAGATTAGGTCTTCAACTTTAATGGAGTTCCACATACTTACTACTCATAAAGCTTATTTAAATCAATGGCCTAGCAATCAGTAGTCTACATCTTGTCTTTTGCATAAAGAATTCTGTAAGGGTCTTCTCATTATTTTTTCTCTCTCGACCCACATATCAAGAGTAAAACCAAGGAAAGCATAACCTGACTCGTGAAAGAATCATGGCAGGGTTCTTTTCTTCTATAATAATTTCTTTCTTTGCAACACACAAGTAAATAGCTCACGAAGAAATAAAAACAAAGAACAAAAAATCCAATTTTTCCATATTCTTTCCCTACAAAGTTCACATCTGGTTGATACGATAACATACCCAGACATAACCATCCCTGGAGACATTCAAGGTGAGGCTCGACAAGGCTCTGAGCAACCTGCTCTAGTTGAGGATGTCCCTGCGGAGTGGGACTAGATGACCTTTAGAGGTCCCTTCCAACCCAACCCATTCCATGACTCTATGACATGCCGTCACATGAATATATCTAACAAGGCATCAGAGGCCAAGCTTTGGAGCAAAGTCCGGCCTAAGATGTAGAGTATTAACCCTGAGATTCCTTCACTAAGTGCTCAACCTGTGAATTATTTCGTCCTCCTTAAATAGAAGGACGATGTAGAGTTCTCAGTGCAGACCCACCAAAAAAGCATTGCCTTATTTTATACGGAAACTCCTGCAGGTCTATAGCAAACATATTTTTTTTTATTTTAAACAGAGGTTTGGCTGGTTTTGAGTCCGTCTATCAACAACACATTATCTAACTTACGACGTGCATTAGGCAACACAGGGCAGAAAAAGCACGTTCCAAGCACACATGGAATGCTCCTGCCGGACTGTATGACAATTTTCCAGCTTCCGCTTTAATACTCAATGTCTGCACCCAAAATGCAAACAAGAAGACTGGCCTCAATCATTTTCATGTAATATTCAGGAGGAGAGCGATTTGCTGGCTGGACTGGTTGCTATAGGAGGACGCAGCCAGCAGTACCGCATGAGCACGCTCGCAAAACACTCAAGATTTCAGTCCTGTAAAGTACAGATGCTTTCCCAACACGGAGCAGTGTGATGGGAACCCATAAGCTTGTCTACGAAAAGATCCAAGGGGAAAACCTATTGTACTGCCTGAAGTAACAGTTCTAGAAATTTTTCTTTCTGAAAAGTTACACAAATTTTCTAAGATTTGAAACAAAAAGATGATGATTATTTTCCTAGCGGCGGTTCTCCCCAGGTCTACACGACGTTGGGCAAGCTATTTATCTTTTCTCAGCATATCTAGACCTCGGATAATGATAATAAATAATGACATTAATGATAATATCAACAATAATGCTGCTGTGAGAAGATCCAGGAATGTAAAGGTCGTGACGACTGTCAGAAGGAAAGTCCTAGCAAACATTGTCATGTGCTTCAGTGTGGAGGAGAATCTTACTGATTAGTAACTTTAATAACTTTCTAGTTCCTTCCTTTTTTTTTTTTAATCTCATCAACTATTAATTCATTCATGCTATCTGTACAGATTTTCTCAATGGAAACCGCCCCGTGTTTCGCCTGCGTCACCCAGAGAGCTCTGCGATGAGACGTAACGCTCTTGCTCACTTCCATTTAGTCCAAGCATATATCCCTATCAAACAAAAAGCAAAAATAAACACTTCCATGTCTCACCTTGCATGAAAACTCACTCTTTCTTAATGTTCAGAGACGGTTCCAAGCATCTCTTTTCACTCGTCTATGAAGAATAATTATGTCGGTATATAACTAGCACAGCAGCAGTGGCTAGGGGAGCTTTACCTTGTTTATCTTTCATTTCCTGAGGTAGATACAGCACCTCAAGAAGAAACCCTGAGCAGTATCTCTTAGAAGACTAATCCATATTCTTCCTATATCCTTCACTTCATTCAGGATCTAATCTCTGTACTCAGCGAAGTCACTAATAAACCTCACGTTCACTACAAGACTGCACCGATCGGGACTTCAGTGAGGAAGGAGGAGTGATCACAAAATTCTTGCACCCATACACAAGGATGTCTTTGTCCCCCATGACGTCTTCCCCGACTATTTCCAATTAAAGCAGGCAGATAAATGAAAGTGCTTTATCTCTGCGTGAAGGAAAAGAGAGTAGCAGGGTACGCGAGGCATCCTGAGGATGGAAGGCTGCCAAGAGCTCGGTCTAAAACACTGTGCGTCACAGCCTATGTCAACAGTCCACGACACTGTCACCTCTCCATCCTGGAGGCCATGAAATTGTGCCTGTGCGAGGCAGTCGTCGTTTCACAACGGCTCGAGGATAGTTCAGAAGGAAACAAAATAATCGCGCTGTTAAATCACTAATTAATGAGAAAGGCGTGGAGGTTGGGAGGGACTGCTCGGAGACTTCTGCTGCAGCCGTTACGATGAATGTGCTGAGCCCCCAGCACCCTCAGAAAGGTGTTGAAGAGGAATAAAAATTAAAAGCATAATTATCAGGCAACCAAATGCAGCTACGGATTGCCTTTGGTTTATTATTGTATTCCCCAGTATGTCGGGGAAAGATAATTTTAAGAAGAGCTACAAGTGAACAGAGACCAGTAACTCATGGCTTAAATTGCTATTAAACCCTCGAAAGCTATTTTATTTTATTGCCAGCTCAGCCACTACTACCAGTGGGTCAAGGGCTCAAACTGACCCTCATTTGACATGTCTTCAGTCGCTAACACCGTGGGGAGAACGTCCCTCAACAGCCCAGCTACGACTATAATAGGACGATAGCAGAACTTCCAATGGCTTGAAGCTGGAAAAGGGGCGATTTAGACTAGGGATTAGGAAGGAATTAATTACAGTGAGGGGGGTGAGGCACTGGCACAGGCTGCCCAGAGAAGCTGTGGATGCTCCATCCCTGGAAGTTTTCAAGGCCAGGTTGGACGGGGCTCTGAGCAACCTGCTCTAGTGGGAGGGGTCCCTGTTCACAGCAGGAGGGTTGGAACTGGATGATCTTTAAGGTCCCTTCCAACACAAACCATTCTGTGATTGTATGATACAGGACTACACCTCAAAACAGGGACCACGTGGTTCTGCAACTGTGCACCAGCCTGACACCAACTGATGCTCCCCCCGTCCGAGTGAGCGAGCAGCGCCCAGCGGGGATGGAAAGAAATCTCCTCTGCAGCAACAATCGCGAGTTGCGCTGATGGATCTGCAGCACAGGACGGATCCAGGTGCCTCTCCCTGTTCCCCTATTCCAGAAATATGAGCAGGATAATTAAGCATGCCTGGGATTTACTGAGCTGGCAGATTTAGTACCGAAGGCGAGCACCTCGTGCAGTAAGCAAAGTCCTGACGCACGCAACATTACCTGTGGGGGCAAAAGGTGAAAGCTTTATTTGAATGTCAGCTTCCCCGCCATCTTCCATCCAGTGATTTTCCTCCTTTATCTCACCATGCAGAAAATGCCCGTATGGTACACAAGTTTCCAGACTAAACTAGTATTGATAAGGTCGAGTTTTTGCTGGCCATACCAGTTAGCTCCTGAAAATGTGCTTCATAAAATGTGCTTCCTTCCTCTTTACCACGGACAGCCAACAGACACTGGTCTTCTAGAATTAAAACTAACCCAAGCTTCAAAATCTTCACAACTACTTTCAAAGGAATCGTACGCGCACACAAATTATTGCGAACCACGATGAAAAAGGAGAAGTCAGGAGATTTTGTGCCTTCGCTGCTGAATTGCCGAAGGTGGTTTTGGGATGCCGCGATGGAAATAACGTATATTATATACAAGTGTCATCAAAAACCTGGTTCCATTGCACTCAGCGTGAAAAGCACATACTGTAATAATGGATGAAAGGTCTATCATTGATATTAGCAACGTTATTTGGCAATGTAACAAAGCATTAGACGGAAAATTACACCGAGACATAAATGTTAAGTTTCTTGTAAGCTTGCAGAAGTTCTCAGCCTACCCGTACCTCGCACTTTAGACACATCTTCCTTATAATTGGTATTTCTAACATTATCATAGGTGTTTCCTTCCTAGTGAAACGTGGAGTTCACCACGTGTTCGTCTTGAAACTCCTGTTTCAGAAAACTCCCCAAGCTCCCAGGTTACTAGTTTAACACTAAAAGATATATTTTAGTACTAAAATTTATTTTCTTAGGAGAAGTTACAGTTTTATGAAGCAGTAGGGGGAGAATTTTAAGTGCTTAAGTAGCCGCAAAAAAAACAAGCCAAAAAAACCCAAAAAAACTTGCTCTTGTGAGGTCTCCACATATTCTTTATACAAATAGAGTAAATGAGAGAGGAATACACGTTGCCAAAGCCCAGGAAATCCAGGATTTGAAGATCCCAACCTATTTCTGCTCCTAACTGGTAATGACGAATTTTCTGCTGCATTTCTGTTTATCCCTTGACACACATTTGAATCACAAATCCTTGCCTACCTTGCTACCACACCGTGGAAGTGTTAATTGGCACAAGCGGAGCCCCTTCAGACAGTCTGATGACAGAAAGTTTCTAACGGAAGCTAACAAACACTAATCCTTATTTCGTAACAAGGCTCCTTATGCATGATCACCTCTCCTGGAGGAAGAGAAACAGCGGTCTTAAAAAATCCTGTCTTACTCCCAACATGTTGTAACTCAAAACGTGCACACCAGTCCATGCACTGCTAGAAGGAATCTTCCAATCACTCCTTGCAATAGCTCTGCCACAGAAACCACTACGGTCGGTCTGGTCAAGACTTGGCAGGACGGTCTCCTGGGCTGTGAGCAAGAGGGGATAGTACACTTTCCAGTAAAGCCTTCAAGAATCATAGAAGTGTTTAGGTTGGAAGAGACCTTCAAGATCATAACTCTTAACCCAGCACTGCCAGGTCACCACTAATCCATGTCCCGCAGCACCACATCTACACAGCTTTGAAACTGCTCCAGGGATGGGGACTCTATCACTGGCCTGGGCAGCCTGGGACAGGCCTGGGGAACCCTTTTGGCCAAGAAATTGTTCCTCATGTCCAACTTAAACCTCTCCTGGCACGACTTGAGCCTATTTCCTCTTGTCCTATCGCTTGCCCCTTGGGAGAAGAGACTAACCCACCCTGGCTCCAGCCTCCTCTGAGGGAGTTGTGGAGAGCCAGAAGGTCTCCCCTGAGCCTCCTTTGCTCCAGGCTCAACACCCCCAGGTCCCTCAGCCGCTCCTCCCCAGCCTCCTGCTCTAGCCCCTTGCCCAGCTCCGTTGCCCTTCTCTGGCCACGCTCCAGCCCCTCCAGGTCCTGCTGGGAGGGAGGGGCCCAAAGCTGAGCCCAGGACTCGAGGGGTGGTATCCCCAGTGCCCAGTCCAGAGGGATGATCCCTGCCCTAGTCCTGCTGGCCACACTAGGGCTAACAGAAGCTAGGATGCCGGTGACCTTCTTGGCCACCTGGGCACACGCTGGCTCATCTTCAGCTGGCTGTTGACCAACATCTCCAGGTCCTTTTCCACTGTGCAGTTTCCAGCCGCACCTCCCCAAGCCTGGAGCATTGCAGGGGGCTGTTGTGACCCAAGTGCAGGACCTGGCACTTGGCCTTATTGAACCTCATCCCATCAGCCTTGGCCCATTGATCTAGCCTGTCCTGTTTCACCGCTGCTCCCCTTCTTGTGGGGAAGAGGCAGAAAGCCACACAACCAGGTTCTCAGGCTATCAGCGGGACCACAACCCCTGAGCAGAGGTGACGAGTCTTATCCAAAGGCTCTTCTCTTTTGGATCGGTCATCAGAAAACAGTTTAGAAAGGTGTCGTATGCACAGGGCAGCTGTGAGGGGACTCGTACTCCTGAGTATCAAATCCAGCATGCACTGGCCTTGGTCTCAAAAAGGTTCCTATGTCAAAGTTATTAGCGGAACCCAGGCAAAGCTCTGAGAGGAGCAGGGAATCGGGCAGAAGGAGGCACATTCGAACTGACAGAAAACTGCAAGTGCTACAGAAGCAAGTGCCTTACCTGCTCTAGGAAAATTCCCCTCAGAAGGATGGTGTGCCCCTGAAGCCAAGGGTGATTTGATTGAAAAGCTGAAAAACGAGCCTTAAATAGTCTGTTTGAATCACATATATAAACACTTAGGCTACCAAGAGGGTCCATAATGAAGTCTCAGGGGACGGGAACAACGTAAACTGCAAGGCGAATCGCAGGCTCAACTGCTTCATCGGGTTTTTAGCACAACTCACTTTGAGCTTAGGTGGAAGAGTCAGCCCTTCTGGCAATCCCCACAGTGAGAAAAGGCGAAGGGAGAGTTCGGCACAAGGCGGAACGTTTGAAAGTAACTTTCAAAACAAACTAAGGGTATGTGTCCTGAATGGCAAAGGCTGAAATTAGAGTTGTGGTTTACTGTAGACACGGTAGTTTAATCAAGGCAAGCTTTCTAAAGAGGCGCGTTATCTTTTAATTGATCAGCAGATACAAGTGGGAAAAACAGGCAACGTTTGGAACTTTGCAGACCTGTCATTCAGGATCCGTCTCAAAGACCTGGAGAAGGAGTTGCAATGCAAACGGCTTGTCTCTTTTCTCCAACTAAATCAGATGGTCTCATAAAAGAAGCCACCACCCCCTATAATTCCTGTCATGTAGAAACTAATATAGGGATGTGCAGGACAACGTGATACATTCCACAGCAAACGGAACAGCTCTTCCCAGTTACAAAAGTACCCATGAGATCATCGGAGACACAACATCTCCCAGATTCAGCTTAAGTCATCTTAGGGAAACTGAATCTCCAAATATCTGACAAAAAAAGGTAGGTCAGGAGCAGACACAGAGCCATCAAGAAAATAATCATGCGAGATTTCAACTACATTGTCATACGAAGTAAAATCCGGAGTCATCTTTTTGCCAGGGAAATCACCCTGAGAAAAAAGCAACTAAATGTTACGACTAGTCAGAACAGAAAATCAAATCTATGTCCTAACTTCAGCCTGATCATCATCACAGCCTTTCCCATCAGCTTTTGTTCCTTCAACTTCCATTCTTTTTTTAACATCTTACTCTAATAGAAAACTATCTGCTTATTTTAAGGGTGCATTTTCAGTTCTCCTTAATTTTCCCTGATATACAAAATTTGACAGTTAAACTTCACCAATTGTACACAAAATCTGACAGCTAAACTTCACCAATTGCTACTAGAATATTCTCATACGATAGCAATCACGGATTATGGAATGTAGATATAGAAATTACAGATTATTCTTAGAATATAGAAATCTAACAGCAGATGTTGCAACCCCTGGAGTAACTTCCTGTGGAGTCTGCTACTGCTGTAAAACTTGACAGAAGTTAAAAAAAAAAATCAGACAAACAATATTACCTTCAATAAAGCTGCTGAACAAACTGGAAGTAACGGAGACGGGAATGGAAAGGAGATAGTGTCTCACTTCATACTAAACAATTTAGTAATTCATCATCAATAGAGATAAAAGTGGCAGGTGAAAACATCATCACTACATCGGAACAATCTTGTCAGGCTTGATGAGGCTCTGAGCAACCTGGT
Source organism: Todus mexicanus (assembly GCA_013389965.1). Classification (NCBI taxonomy): domain Eukaryota; kingdom Metazoa; phylum Chordata; class Aves; order Coraciiformes; family Todidae; genus Todus; species Todus mexicanus. The sequence goes on from WEIS01046592.1 coordinate 41,480, forward strand.
CTAGTTGAGGATGTCCCTGCTCCCTGCAGCAGGGCTGGACTAGATGATTTTTAGAGGTCCCTTCCAACCCAAACCTGGGTTGATCTGCACAGCAGAGAGAAAATATATACATTAATCTTTGTAGTGGACCAGAGCAGTTAAGGTGTCTTCTCCTCGTACTAAAGGCGTATCTGATTCTTTTTAAGACAACGAGACTTGAAATCCTCCTTTCCAAATGCACTAGACACAATATTCAATTTTGTCTCTTCTGCTAGGTGCGTTTAGCAAAGCGAAGTGTTCTTAGAAACTGTTCAAGCATTATTAAATGGGATCTCTTGTACAAAGACTACCTTCTTCTTCATTTAATCATTTCCAGGGGATGATCTTGAAAGATTCAAGTAGAATAAAAGCACGCCTGCTACAGCAGGGCCCACCAACATTCTGTATGTTGCTCTTACAGTTCAGGTTGCACTTTTTTAACCTCCTAAGTTGTAAGATCATAGAATATCAGGTTGGGATGGACCTCAAGGATCATGCAGTCCAACCTTTCAAGATTAGAAAATAATAAATACATAGTTTAAATGAGCTGGCCCAACACCCTGTCAAACTGAGCCTTAAAACTGTCCCACGTAGGGGAATCCATCACTTCCCCTGGGAGATTATTCCAATGTCTCATTGTTCTTGTGGTGAAATATTTTCTTCTGGAGTCCAATCGGAATCTCCGCAGGAGTAGCTTGCACCCATTACCCCTTGTTTTTCCCATGTGTCCCCTTGTAAAAAGGGAGTCTCCATCTTCTTGGCAGCCACCCTTCATCCGCTGGTACACAGTGATAAGGTCTCCCCTGAGCCTTCTCTTCTCAAAGCTGAATAAACCAAATTTTCTCAGCCTTTCTTCATATGGCAGGTATCGACAATATTACACGATGTCAATCGATAAAAGAATTTTTAAGGTTATCATTTTGGAATGCCTTTGTTAAATGATTTCTCCTTTTCTATCTCAAGGATTACTGCTCCACTCAATTTAACAATCCATTATTACCACAGAGGTAGAAAGAACATGTGAGGTTAACAGCTACGGCCATTAGCTGTAACCTAACCGGCGTTCCGCTGTGTAATCTATTTTCTTCAAGAATAAAATTCAGGGGGAAAGAAAAGAGAATTACTACTAGCATCTCTATAAAAAAGTACAGAAAGCCTAGGGGCAAATGCGTGGGATAATGGCAAAGACAAGAGGAAGGAAAATGGGAGCACACCAAGAGTTTATTTATAAATATCTGGGAACTCATTTCTTGGCATCGTGTGATGTCTACACAGTCTCACATAGATCTAACTTTTAGACAGCGGCCCTATATTTAAGAACAGAAAAACTAAGAATCAGCACACTAGATTTCTGACACGCTTCTCAAAAATCAGTGCAGCTCTTTCCCAGTCGAAACAGTTTCGAGACTGTCAGGTCGAGGGTAAGATTTCCAGAGTTTGCTCCACATACAAGGCTTTAATGGTTTTTCTAACCCCGAGTTTACAGAACCTGTGTGGTCGTGATGACAGCAGTCACTGTTAAGAGAATCACATTAACCACCTCACGCACATCTAAGTTTATCCTCACCTTTACCTTCTCTAACCATCGCGAGTCAGACTTTGAGGTCTTTCTCCCATCCCTTCATGAACACTCTTCCACAGGGTCAAATTCTGCAAGTCCACCTCAGTTTTAGATCTTGTCCCCAGGTCTCATTTCTCTTTCCTTACGTCTCTCATTCAGGCTTGATGAGGCTCTGAGCAACCTGCTCTGGTTGAGGATGTCCCTGCTCACTGCAGGGCAGTTGGACTAGATGACCTTTAGAGGTCCCTTCCAACCCAAACCATTCCATGATTCCACGATTAACACATCCCACATCCCATTGCCTCTTTGCTAGGTCACAGCTACCAAACAGCTGGAAAAAAAAAAAGCAACTTCACCATCTCCAGCCTTCTGTTAGCAAGTCCTGGCTGCTGCGGTGGCAAGAAAATTGTCTTGTGAGCTGAACCACAGTGCCACGAATGGGGACAACTGGGGGATTTTATTCACAATCACAACACTGGTTGAAAGCAAAACGCTAACGTAGCAACAGCCAATTTCACTTGCCTGAGAATTTTCTCCCCACTGGCTGGCCACGACTGGTTTTAATGCTGCTTTGCTTATGTAGCAGAAGATGGCCCTCAGCAAACTGAACAATGTTGAATGCTTATTTCAAGATTTCCTGGAGGTGAAGGGCTCATATGCCTGAATACTCGCGGGTTTTGGTATCTTGTTCGTTTGCTTTCCAAGCAGACCACTTGGTTGTAGCATGAAGTATGATCTTTCCACAAAAATTGCCTTTTTTTTCCTTCAGAGAAAGCAAGTTACATAAAGAACAGACATTTTGAGGCTCTTTAAAATACGTCTTAAGACACCGCATAAGCCTGATCCATACATGCATAAAGCAAGAAAGCAACGAGTCTCCCTGCATTACATTAATGAACATCATCTTTTGCATTTAAAGATCCTCGAAAAAGAAGTCAAACTAACATGGACAGCTTTGTATTCATCTCACTAAATTCTGTTCCCATAAATTTCAATAATCCTACTCTCCACTTGGCAATTCAATGACAGATAATTCTTTTTTGGAGCCCTTAAGGAGTATCCCGTACCCCTCAAGCAAGTCTGGCACCCAAGAACCTTCTTCTTCCCAATGTACAATTAACACTCGCAGACGAGAAGGGTTGTTTGTGTCAAATACTTTGTGGGCAGCTGGAATTCTTCTCCAGAGAAATTCTTTCCAGCAATGCTGGCATAAAGCAAACCTCCAGCTTTCACAAGAAAACCTACTTTCTTATGTTCTCCTCCTGGCAGCAAGTAAAAAGAACAAAGCTACGACAGAAGAAGCAGGAGAAAATAGTGCAGTAGGTACGCTGCTGGCTGGAGATAAAAATAAATACATTAGTGCTTGTGGTTATAACCTCACCCTTCTTACTGGGTTCAGATTCAGAGGCTGCAGCTTTGGTTCTCAGGTCTGCCAAGTTTTCTAGCTCTGTGCTCTAGTTGCCTGTCTGTAAATGCAGGACAGCAGTAATTCTTGCTTTCTGCTTCTATCCTGCCTTTTTTAGATGCTGAGATTTTAAAAGGGGCTGACCTTTACTGTTTTGACCCAGCAGGGTCCTCATCTCAGCTGAAGATTCTTTGGTGCAACACCGATCGCTACGAGTAGGAGTCATATACCTGAGACATGATCTTGATTGTGTCCAAAAATAGAACAATACGGGTTTAAAACAGTGATATACTTGAGAGATTGTACAAAAGCTGCTAAGTCAATGCCATGTCACCTTTTCCACACATACATTAGAGAACGCACTGAATAAAATCATATTTGAGAACTGTACTTGTTGCCTTCATTGTTGGAGCTTACCCCTATTCCTTTTACTACACAGAAACTCTCCAACGATTTCTATAAACAGCGCTGGTTTGGGCACAAGATTTATAATTCCACGGAAAACAAACATAAAAAAATGTGGGTTTGGTTCCCAGGTGCCACCTACATCCTGAGTTAAGACCAGTGAAGTTCTTCTGAACTTACTCTTGCGTTGTCGTGGCAGGTCATGTGCCTCCTCAAATTCTTGCTCTGAGCAACTGGAAGCAGATATTATCTTGAAAGTATTTCTTTTGAGATAAACAAATCAAGTATAATAAAGCTCAGAAAGAGGAAAAATGGAGACTGATACACAAGCTCCAATTTTATTTTATTTTTTTTTCATTTAAATCAAAGACCGACTCAGTACCCAGCCAGGCTGCGAATCTGTCTGCAGCCAGTATAAATTACTGGTTTGTACAGTTGAAGCCTCCAGGATAAACAGACAATTCTTGAACAATTCATTTCCAAGCCAGTCTTCCAGGCTTTTCTGAAGCCAGCACTTTGTCTGGGTCCTCCTCCCACCACCTCAGCATGCGCACACCTACAATACATACGCGCATCAGCCACCAAATGGCATTGAATGAAGATATTTCACTCCCTGACAACAGTAACGAGCTTATCCTCAGATTGAAGATGCTGCATAGATGCTGGCTGTAGAGTAGGATTCATTTTGGGTGTTTTCATCACAAAAAAAATCCTCATTGTTAAGTCCTCACTCCTCAAACAAAGCTTCCTCTATTCTCGCCCTTAAACCAGAAGGGAGTGACTTTCTAGCGCAGACAGCAAGAAGCTAAGGACACGGAGAGCCCACAATAGGAATGGGAATTTTAAGAAATAAAATCAAAGCCCACAATGTGTGAAAGACATACTGCTNATGCTGGGAGGGCTGGAACCCCTCTGCTGGGAGGCCAGGCTGGGAGAGCTGGGGGGGTTCAGCCTGGAGAAGAGAAGGCTCCGCGCAGACCTTCTGGGGGCCTTGCAGGGCTTCAAGGGGCCTGGCAGAAAGATGGGGACAGACTTTGGAGCAGGGCCTGTGGGGACAGGACAAGGGGGATGGGTTGGAACTGACAGAGGGAGATTGAGAGTGGAGAGAAGGGAGAACTTGTTGGTGCTGAGGGTGGGGAGAGCCTGGCCCAGGTTGCCCCGAGAGGTGGTGGCTGCCCCATCCCTGTCCCCATTGCAGGGGAGGTTGTTGGGGGCTCTGAGCAACCTGCTCTAGTTGCAGATGGCCCTGCTCCCTGCAGGGGGGTTGGACTGGGTGACCTTTAAAGGTCCTTTCCAACCCAAACCATCCTACGATTCTACAATTCTTCTACCGCTTTTAAGCGTGTAATGAAGCACATTTCCAGCCTGCCCCACGCTATCGCTCTGAGGTGAGGCAGCAGCACCACTCACGCTGCTGCTCCTGCCATGTGAGTTACGGTGAGCCCAGTGACACACATCTGCTTGACTTGTTAGAATGAAGTGTGTGATCCTGCATGGGATTTCTGGCCACTTCCAACAGCTGAAGCCAAAGGTTGTCTCCTGTCTGAAGCACCACCAGCCGGAGCGTTACCTTCAGCGTGCAAAAAGCCTTTTCAGCAGTGAAAATACCCTGAGCCAGCCACCGGCATAGCCTGAATGCCATATCCCATCTCTTCTCTTAAAAATAAAAACAAAAGCTACAGAATTCATTAGAAAGAATTAACAGAAGACACAGACCGAGGATTTAATAATCAATTTTCACCCTATTTTATGCTCCAGGTTATAGTTGAGGGACTATCCATTCAAAAAGTCTGCCTGTTTATTATGATTGAACACTGAAATACAGCGTATTTACTGCTCAGTTCATTGTCGTATTCAGCCTGGAATTGGCCACTCGGCTGGATAAGGTGCACCGTGCAAAGGCACTGTGACATGTACTATTAGGACATGAGAAATGGCAGGTCGGCATTTCCAAAGAGATTTCCATGGTACAGCTACAGCTGGGTGTCCTCTACCAGAAATGGTTATCAAAGATGGGGATCCAGGCTCAACACCCTCCCTGAACACGCTGTAGCATTCTCTCCATGACTTCGGGAAGGAGAAGTTTGCTATTTCCAACAATCCACAACTTCCAGATCAGAGTACTAGTTTTAGGATGGACCTTAATACACATAGTGTTATAGGATAGGGTGGTCCGGAATGCCAGGTCTGTGGGGGATCCTCATCTGAGTCCAGCGTCTCTCAGAGGTGTTCCACAGGGCACCACACCACTGCCTCTCCTCTGGAATCCTCTTGGCTTCTTTTCTGCCTTTCTCTGCCTCCACATCCACTGAGCTACCCCAGTTAAATAAAAATTTGAAAGGAGAAGCAGTTAAAATATTAAATCCTCGGCCCGTGTGAAATGCCCCTTTATTTGCATAAGGACTGTCACAGCTCAACTAGTAAAGGTGGTACCTGTCCAGTTAAACAGTCCTTCAGACAGGCATTTGAAGAGAATCATAGAATATAGAAGCACAGAGTAATAGAATAATAGAATCATAGAATGGTTTGAGATGGAAGGGACCTTAAAGATCATCCAGTCCCACCCCCCCTGCCATGAGCAGGGACACCTCCCACTAGAGCAGGTTGCTCAGAGTCCCATCCAGCCTGGCCTTGAACACTTCCAGGGATGGAGCATCCACAGCTTCTCTGGGCAGCCTGTGCCAGGGTCTCCCCACCCTCACTGTAAAGAATTTATTCCTAGTATCTAGTCTAAATCTCCCCTCTTCCAGCTTCAAGCCAGTACCCCTAGTCCTATTTCTACAAGCCCTCGTAAAAAGTCCCTCTTGGGCTTTCTCGTAGCTCCCCTTCAGGTACTGGAAGGTTATTCTCTGGAGGTGAGAGGAGAGAAAGAAGAAAACGCAGTGTCTCACCTGCACAAAGTTTAGGATAAAAACTTAAAAGCTGACCTCCCAGGTTTGAAGAGTGACCCCAAGCAGAAAGCATTTCTGTTCTAATTACGGACAACAGAAGAACTAGGTTGTGACCAAAAGCTCTAACTCTCACACGGCACCAGCACTCACGGATTGATTTGCACACTTCCTCACTCTCCTGTAATTCTATTAAAGCGTTTAACCCTGAAGAGGAGACTTCCAAGCTCTGCATTACTCATACTTAGACCAGTTTTTGCTGAATCCTACCGAACGTAATGAGCAAACTCTTCAAGACTGAAGATATATCTAAGGACAGATCGAAGGATATATCTTCTTCTGCGTATTTTTGCTGAGGATACTATCTGCACTCCCAAAACTGCTCACTCTAAATAAAATATCTAAGGGAATACAGTGGAATAGGATCTGTTACTCTCTGCCTGCTGAGTAAGGGGCACTGCAAAAAACCAATCTGTTTCTCCCAAGAACTAGGAGACAGTAGGAGTTGTCCGTCAGTGACACAGTAACCTTGAAAATCCATAAAATAAGAATGTATTTGTTAAGAAAACCGCCGAGATTTTTAGGAAGGTCGGGGCAGCTTCAAGATGCAGCTGAAAGCAAAAGTGGAAGAGAGGGGGATGAGAATGCCCTGCTACATATTCAAGTTGTATTTCTTCAACGAAGCGTTTATCTGTAATTGAAAATCATGCAAATAACGGCAGCAGCGGTGTGGGAGACCGGTATTAATGTATAAATGAGCTTTCAGCTGCTTTTAATATTAATTACATTATATCCTTATTAGAAGACATTGCAAACCTGTTTTGCTGTTTTACATTGAGCCTCGGTTATAATCCCGAGGAAGAAGGCTCCCCTCCGCAGCAGATCCACCAGTTACACATATATATATATAGTATATATATACACACTAAGTTTTATTCAGAATAAAGAAAACAACCTGAAAGGGCGGTTGCTTGGCCCTATTTTTGATTATTCCTAACGATTGCCTTTTAAATACGCTTACTAAGAGTGGGAAGAGCTTTTCTTAAAATACTTGCGTGCCGTGGAAGAGAAGAACGGGCGTGGTATTTCTGTAACCTTCAAATATTTCTGTACAAGTTGCACAGACATAGAATCATGTGTCACAGCCCCCCCAAAATAAGATGTTTAAAGAAGGCCAGGCTCGAGGGGAGGGGTGGGGAGCAGCAGAGCGATACTCCAGCAAAAAGAGGGTTAAGACTTTAAACCCCTAAGACCCTTAATCTATCCTTGATCAATTATTCCAAGAGCTCAACGGAATCTACTTAAACACTGAGAAGACAGAGGAGCACACGTGGGCTCCTAACTTCAAAAATCACGGAATCACAGAATGTTCGGGGTTGGAAGGGGCGTCTAGAGATCATCTAGTCCACCCCCCTCGCCAGAGCAGGATCACCTAGAGTAGGTCACACAGGAACGCGTCCAGGAGGGTTTTAGATGCCTCCAGAGAAGGAGCATCCACAAGCTCTCTGGGCAGCCTGGGCCAGTGTTCTGTCACCCTCCCCGTGAAAAAGTTTTTCCTCACGTTTACACGGAAGAAAAAAAAAAAGTACATTTCTCATCCAGGGAACCAGCAATAATAGAACGACAGAAAAGTAAGGCTGGAAGTGCTCTCAGGAGTCCGTTCCCTGGCCCCAGGGCAAGATCAACTATACATAAACCATTCCTGACAGGTATTTGTCTGACTTGTTCTTAAAAACCTTCAGCGGCGGAGGCTTTGCAACCTCCCTAGGCAACGGGCTGCAGTTCTTAACTAGCCTTACCATTAGAAAGATTTTCCTAATGTCTAACCTCAGCCTCTCCACCACAGCCAGCCTGTCTCTGTTACTCCGTGTCCTACTCCCAGCAGAACTGGAAAACAGCTTCTATTACCTTCCTCTTTACATGACATTTCCATACGATTTTCAATGGTGAGCACATCCTCCCTCCCTCACTCTCCCGTTCTCTAAACTAATAATGGCCAACTGGGTCATACGCAAGCTGCTGGAGCAATTTACCTGGTCTCCCATGTAATCCCCCTCAAGGAGCCTCCCTATTCTGGAACAACCACCCCCCGTGTCAGAGACATCGCCACCCGAAATGCCAGCAGTTAAGCAAAACGAGGCAAGGAGAGAAGCCAAACAGAGCTGCAGGCTCTCACGTCACCTTCCTGCAAAGTAAGGTCCCACGCAAACCAGCAGAAGTCACTGTGGTGAGTTTGGGGAAGGGTACTTGCCCCAGAGAAGAGCAGAGCAGGAGAGGAAGGGTTGAGCCTAGAAATGAGGGGGAAAGGCTTCTATACAACCTAGAATTAAACTGTAGTGAGTTGGTGTGGAAGTGGGAGAGGTGTGGAAACAAAAGAAGATGAAGGAAAGCAGCGAAAAGCAGAAAGATTACCAGAGGAGTGGAAAATCTGGAAGAGAAGTCACATCAGATGTAATCAAATGAGGAGCAATGGAGGAGCCTCTGGACAGAGAGAGGGGATTTGGGCACTGATGGAGAAGGGGTGGAGAGAGGTTGGGAAAGCACCAAACGCAGGAGGAGAAATGCAACAGAAGTCCTGAGTGCCAGGGGGACACAGAGCAGAGGTGGGCGGGACGGAGAAGCTCCATCGAGCTGCGATCCCATGAGCATGAGGATCTGCTAACAGATGAGTTCAGCTTCTCCGCTAAAGCAGGGCCTGCGGGACTATCACCCAAGCTGAGAAGCTGCTCCCTGGGAGTAACGTGGCCTCTCTGGATATGCCCCAAGGCCAACCTTTGGCGACAATAACCTTGAGACGTAAGGCTGCGAGGGATTGCAGAGAGATTCGAGGGTGCCATCACTTCCACAGGGCAAGGTGTGAGGGAGAAGATACGAAGCTATGACAGAATGGGATCAGGAGGTGACAAGAAAAGTCAGTGCTGGACTGAAGGGCTGGGGCCCACTGCACAGAGCAACCTCTTGCTATTTATTCTGGTTTCCATAGTGCTAGAGCTAATAATCCCTCCAGCAGTGCTGAAGGTCACAGGGCAGGAATGTCCCCAAGTCAGTCCAGGTCCAACAATGCTAATAAAATCCTGACAGACCTAAACTGACCTTGCAAGGTCAGGAGGCATCCTACACCGATTCCTAACCCATCCCACAGCGTTCTTTTTATCCACTGATCACCCTGCACGTCCCCGTCTCACAGCGGTGGAGAGTTGATTTCAGAACAAGCGTTCTCCTAAACCTGCACTCAAAATACACACTGCTGAAGAAAGCAGCCAACTAAAAAAATGGACCTTGGCTGTCCAGGATCCCCACCACTCTCATTCCAGAACTGTGTGGCCAAGGCAGAAGGTGTAGTACCTCCTGGCAGCTAAGAAGCGCGTAAGCGAGGTGGTCCTTCTCACCATCACACCACCGCCGTACCACGGCCACATCGTGCCATGTAGCTGAGCACGTCAGACACGTGCCCTGGCGGCGCAAACACTCAGTGCCTCGTGGGAACGTAAGAAAAACATCTCCAGAACGTTTGAGAATTACCGCTCTCGTCTGAAAAAAACCACCACAAACCCATCTCATCAGTTCTCAGGGGTCACGTCATCTAGACCTACGGCCTCTCCTTCTGCTCTTCTCTGGGTGCTTCCAACGGGCCCCACAAGCGCAGGAACGGCGCCACAACCACACGAACGCTGTCCTGGTTTGGGTTAGAACAGAAATTCTGTTCTATGACTTTTACTTTCCAGCTAAGTCTGTCTGAAGTTAGCAGCATGTTTACCAGACAGAGTCTGCTTCTAGCAGTGATAACGCTCCATGGGTAGAGTTAGTACCGAGGATTGGAATGTAAATCAAGGTCATCGAAAGACTTTGCGTACCACACGAGGGGGTGCAGAAAAGAGAAGGCTGTACCCTCAGGGGGGAGCAACCAGGACAGGTGACCCCAAATAGCCAACAAGGTATTCCATATCCATATACGTCATATTCGGTATAAAGCTGAGGGATCACGAGGGTCTCGCTCTCTTGCCCCTTCTCTCCTGGCCTTTTTCACCATTTTGGCTTTCCCTGAGATCGAGCTGCTCTCTTGGCTTCGGGACTCTTCCTCGCTGGGTTTGGCCTTGGTACCTTCAGCTTTGCCCTGAGGCCTCCGGCCCCGGTCTCAGCCCCCGGCTCAGGCCTTGGCTGGGCCCCAGGTTCTGGGCCGCATCCCTGAATCCAGCTCCCGGTTCCCGGCTGCTGCTGGGCCCTTCCACAGCATCAGTGGGGACGGGGATGGATTTACCATCTGGGGGGTTGGGTTCGATACTGGGTTTGTACAGATTTGTATGTATTTACCTTTTATTATTACTGTTACTATTATTTTCATGTTTTAGTAAAGCTGTTCTAGTTTCCTTTCCTAATCGATAAGTCTCTCTCCTTTATTTCTTCCCTTTTTGGGTGGGGAGGGGCAGAGAGCGTTCTGGTGCCGATTTGGGGGTGCCCTGACCCCAAACCGTGACAAACGCTAAGCAGAGCGGAAAAAAATAAACGATGTTGCTCGTCTTCCGTGCCGAGTCCTGCCCGTATATTCCAGCAGGACATTTACGGCGCGGTATCGGTGATTCACAGCCATTTTCCCAACCCTTGCAACTGCCCATCTGTTTTCTGCAGCCCCGCTGCCTCACCGGTTAGGCGACGTTGTGATTTGCGCGGCTGATTATTCCTGCCCAGACACAATTTAGAGCTCGTCCTTGATGAACCGCGGCGTATTTATTTTAGATCGGTTCTCCAATATACCCGCCTTCATTTGGAATTCTAATCCAGCGTTCACCAGAGGGTTTGCCTCCTCTCCCTGGTTGGTGTCATCTGGAAATTCCGCACGCGGCTTCTACCACCTCAAACATTAATTAAAATATTGAATTTATTTTTTTTTTCAGGCAATCCAGGGCGAAATCCCACTTGACATATCCTTCTAGTCTGGCTATGAATCACTAGCAATTATTCCGAGAACAGCTTTCCAGCCAACTGTGTACCCACCTTGTAGCCCACATTGCCACCTTGCTTACGAAAGGGTGAAAAACCTTCCAAAAAAAAATAATCAAGATATCCTGTTTCTCTACTTACAGGGAAATTGGGCTCTACTGACAAGGTACCTTCTGGAAAAATAAAATAAAAAAATAACCCATGCAAATTAATTTAGCTTGCTATTATCTGCAGGCTATTTATAAAAAAATAAAATAAAATAAAATAAAAATCAGCTATTTGATTCGAACTTGCTCCCCCAAGAATTTCAGCTAAGCTGCCTCCTCCAAAAGGGAAAAAGAAGGACCTGGGGAAGTTGATGTGTAGGTTCAGTGTTTGCTCTTTGACAGCTTTTTTTGAACCTAGACAGTCCTCCAAATGTTCTCCAGTGTAACCATGTAGTGCTCAGACATCGCTTCAGCTGTTTCACCCTATGTTGCAGAGATAACTTAATAAGCTCCAGCTCGCTCTGAAATCCCTGTTATCCTCTCTCACTGGTTTATAACCAGTTCTGGTCCTGCTCTGGTTGGAATTCTCACCTTTCTCAAGGTAGCGGTCCTCTGCTTGCCTTCCTTTTCTTTTTTCTCTTTCTTTTATTGATCACAGGTCAACCTTTCTGGCAAAGAATGATACAAAGATGTCGTGAACTACTTGGTCCTCCCTGCGCTATCAGATCATGAGGTTTGTCCTTCCCTCTCACACAGTATCCAAAACCTCAGTCTTCCTCTCATTACTACTGAGGACATCACGTGCCCTTGTTACCACGTCCTTTAGTGGTTCCACTTTGTGCTGAGCCTTGGCCTGCCTGGCTTCACCCATGCATTCTCCTCATGCTCTTTTACAGCATCACAGAATCCCAGCATGGTGGGGTTGGCAGGGCCCTCTGGAGCTGCTCTGGTGCCACCCCCCTGCTCCAGCAGGGTCACCCCGAGCAGGGGGCCCAGCACCGCAGTGTCCAGGCACGCTTGGAATCTCCGCAGACAAGGAGACTCCACAACCTCTCTGGGCAGCCTGGGCCAGGCTCCAACACCTTCACATAGCCAGGAACGGCAGCAGGGAGCTGCAGGAACGTGCTGCTGGCCAGGCAGAGACAGGAGGGCCCTGTTGTGGTCCCACACTTCACATCTCCCAGGAGCGCCGGTGGAGCAAAGCTTCCCATTTCCTCTCCTTCAAGACACATCTCACCGACACGCAGGGAAGCGGTGCTGTAAACCAAAGCGATGCAAGGCAACAGGGAGTTCAGAACGACGCTACCGCTCCAAACCAACCGCTGGTGTGGACGGTCAGACACAGAGCTGCCACCCCACTGCAGTCTGAAGGGTGGGACCAGCCCCTGAGGTGGATTTGCTTTGGGAAACAACGAAGTGGGAGCCTGCCTGTGGGGAAATAACGCTTCTGCTGTTCCTTCCTGGGAAGAGCTCCCAGAACAGCAAGCAGCCCAGGGTAAAGCAGCCCAAGACAGAAAATGGTCTTCCTGTACATACAACCCGTAATCCAGCGAACTCCTTCTAAAAGCAAAAGATTTAAATAGGAAACATAAACATCTCGCCCAACACTAACACTCACCACGGTACTCAGCCATTATCCAGACCTACTAAGGTAAGAGGAACATCCAGTTGATTTTCTACCTGTTTCCGCAGGGTGTCAGCTGGCCAGCAGATGTGGAGACTAAGCAGCAGGATTTTGATCCCCATTTCCTTCTCCCATCTCTCAAACCAGAAAAATCATCGAGACAAGGCGAGTCCTGAATAAACTCCAGAGGACTTCACACTAGAGGGAGCTTTCCTCAGAGAGACGCGTCGCCCTGGCACCCTCCTTCCCGTTACATTATTTTCAAGTTATCTACAGGGCAACACATTGAGCTGAGGTGAATCAGTCACCGTCCAAAGCCTCCGGTTTCGCCAGTTCAAGCATTGCAGCACGTCAGTGGTGGAGGGTGGGAGGGAGTAAGGAGAAGGTTCTGCCCAGAGATGTGCTCTGCCTGAAGAGACAAAGCTCGACGCTGACACGTTTCTGAGAAGCCTTCAAATGCAAACCATGTCCATCCTGCACCCTCGCCAAATCGTGCGAACCCGAGAGCAACTTAACAGACTGCATTTTATGCTGACCCAAGAGGCCATTCATTATTAAGCTGTTAATGAGGATTTTAGTGAGGAAAGCTGAGATACACCTTCCCTAAAGGCCTATGGTCACCTGTTCCAGAGGGCCTGAAATACAGGGAGCTTTTACTCACTGTTAATACACGTCTTGAACTGCTCCTCAAGCGAACCATTTTAAAACATTATTTAGACTGAAAGTACTACAAGGCGCTAACGACAGCCACGACCTAACCAATTTATTTTGTAAACTCCGGTAAACTGTCCGAAAAAGCATGAGCTGAACCAGAAGAGAAGTCCTCACCTGTGAAAGCATTTGTGGCCTGAAAACCAGCTTCCTGCATACTGCTCTCCCAGCGAAGCTTGAGATTCCCGTCTTAACCTGTCCTTACTGGAGACAACCGCGGAGCTTGGAGCTGTCAAGTCACTTCCATCTTAGCTCGCCAGAGTCCATTTCTCTTTCCATTCCTTTATTTGGCACCATCCAGTTCCCACCTGACCCCAGGTCTTGCAGTCCGTAGGCAGAGGGGATCTGCACTGAACCCAAGTAGGAAGCGTTGGGACAGTCCCATCAACCAGCCAGCCAGAGGATTCGGGTCATGATGAACGTGGAAATGAAACAAATCGCCTGCCAAGACTTTATTTCCCTTTTACAATGAAGTTCTAATCCTCTGTTTATCCGGCACCATTTTTTCAGGTCTCGGCCAATGGTGATGTTCAATTGTCTGTCCTCTCTCGTGTTCCTCTCCCCTCAGGCAGGCTCGCTGAGAAATTAAAAAAAAAAAAAAAGAAAGAGATTATGTTTCCTGATGACCTGTAGCAACATTAAAATGAACAGACTCCAGGGAACAAAAACCCAAAACACATTATCAGGGATTGATTGTACACATTAAAGGGAGATCTTCAGAAGGCAAATATTACGATTTTGCTGAGATGCAAAGTGTGACCACACAGCTCTTTGAAGTGCAAAGAGGAACAGTGCTGAGGGTGTCATGTGCATCTCCGAGAACATGGTATGATTTACATTTCAAAAGCCATATTTAGCAGTGATGGGGGCAGCAATACAATAACAAAATTGCAGTTAAAAGAGAAAAGGGAAAAATACTCAAGGCTCTCAAGTCTAGTCTATTGAAAAACCACAGCGAGATGATTAGCATTTCACAGAGCTGCCTCCCTTCTTTTCTGGAGCAGGAGAAGGGAGCACTATCTGCCGACACTACGTATGCCGTTCTAACCACCTTCCGAGGTTAAAACCCTTCGTTATGTCTGTGCTGTCGATTATCTGTTTCAAATCCCAATTGCGGCACCGATGACGCAACTCGAGGCGTCTTCAGACATTCGGTAACGTTAAAAATACCCCCAGGCTATACGAGAGAAAGGTGGTTACGTTTCTTCTGGGTCCTACTACTTTTGCACAGCACGGGTACCTGCAACCCACTAAAAACTAGAGATGCTGCACATCCAGGTTTAAAAACCAGCATAAGTTTATTTTTATGGGGTGAAGGCGAACAAGAGACAGGTACTGCCCTGCTCCTGCTCCTCCTCATTCTTCTCCTCCTGCTTCTCCCCATCCCCGGAGGGCCTCGCTCACCATTCTGCTCCAAACAGTTGCTCTCCTGTTTATCGTGACCGCTGTACATTCCCTGGGCTGAGTACGACTGTATACTTTACACTGGCATTAGTATTAATTAATTAATTAACTGGCCGATAAAACACAGCCAGCAGGTTGAAGGAGGTGATTCTCCCACTCCACTCCCCTCTCATGAGATCCCCACCTAGAGTACTGCATCCAGCTCTGGAGCCCCCAACACAAGAAGGACATGGAACTGTTGGAGCAGGTCTGCAGGAGGGCCACGAAGATTTTTAGAGGGCTGGAACCCCTCTGCTGGGAGGCCAGGCTGAGAGAGCTGGGGTTGTTCAGCCTGGACAAGAGAAGGTTCCAGAGAGAGACACCTTACTGAAGCCTTC
>WEIS01046600.1:0-25545 GCA_013389965.1 Todus mexicanus
CACCCACACATTTCACCCGCGCTTACGCGACACGCTTATCGGTGTCAGCAGCACCCGGCCAGGAAGGCCAAAAAAACCCCACCACGCCAACAAACTAACCCAAACAAACACAAGATATCAAACCCCTGGGAGAAGGGGCTGGCGAGCTGCATGCACCAGCAGGCTGCAGTTCACCCCTCACTCACCCTCTGCTTGCCCCCAGTGCCCCACTTTGGGGGATTTTTCCCTTACGAGTACCATGCACTGTTGATTCAGTGGTTGTTTTTTTCTGAAAACCACGTACACAACTCCCAGCACACAACACTGTGCCTTGAACCCCACTGTTTTTCCTCCTTTCTTGATCCCTACCAATCTTCCTTAGCAAGACCAAGCCCTGCAGCCCGATCTGCTCTATTGCTTCTTGCCTTCCTTCCCATCTCAGCCCTGCTGTGACGAATGCTTGCCCCATCCCAAACTCAGTGGCAACAGCCCTGTCCTGCTAGGACACAGATGGAAAAGCCTGGACTTTGGGCAGCGCAGCGATGAGAGGGTTTCTAAGCTGGGGGCAGGGGGCCAAGCACCAGCGAGAGTGAGCACTGGCGCTGCACGGGTGCAGTGGGGAGCCAGCTGCTGAGCTCAGCACCCAGCCTCTTGCACCACCCGCTGAGCTGCCCAGGGGCCTCACGTTCGAGGAGTGCCTGCAACCCAGTTTGACTGGAACTTGTTACTAAGCGGCTACCCTTGCCTAGGGAACGCAGCTGCTGCAGCAGTGCCCATGGAGGAGCGGGTCTGCATTTGCCTGAAGCCCCCTGCCTCAGGGGTCAACAATACGCAGAGTGAAGGCGCGCTGCCCTAGCTCATTGCGTCTGCCACCACGTCCTTATGTCCCGCTTCCATCCCCACACCTCACAGTGCTCCAGCCTTCCAGCTGATACATCTTGTCACCTCCATCCAAGGTCCTCCTCAATCCCTTTGCTTTCCCCTCTTCAGATGGTGCCTCCAGCCTCAGCACAAGCCTGCAATTACGACTCTTCTGTAATTGCCAGCAGCCTCTCTGCAGAACGACAGCTCACGCTTACACTGGGATGTAGCTGAATGAGGAGCAGTCACCCCTAGGTGCTCCATCCCGCCAAAAAAGCAATGTGCTTCACCCAAAACCAGGAGGAGGAAAGTGTGATCTCCCCCAGGTTCTACACATACTCTGCTGATGATTTGCAGTGCCACCTGTCCTCCCTCCAAAACTGATATACTAATGCAGCCCATGCTCAGCTCTTCCTCTGTGGGGCTGAGAGTTCTCATGGGATTTTCAGAGCAGTGTGGGGAAGAAGATTATTTCCCCCTCAAACCCCAAGGTGGAGCAGACATCTGG
This sequence comes from Todus mexicanus, assembly GCA_013389965.1. Taxonomy (NCBI): domain Eukaryota; kingdom Metazoa; phylum Chordata; class Aves; order Coraciiformes; family Todidae; genus Todus; species Todus mexicanus. The sequence goes on from WEIS01046600.1 coordinate 1,349, forward strand.
ATAATGGCACTGCAGGGTTCCTCTCCCTCTCTGGCCAGGGGCTGGGGGTGCTCCGACTGCTTTCCCTCTCCAAATCCAGAGGGAGAGAAGAGGCAGCTCAAGATGTCCCAAAATCACACAGGAATCTGTAAAAATGACCCCCCCACTGCCACGCTGGGTTAGGGGCACATGGCCTTCCCCCTGAGGAACTATTTTTCTCAGCGAAAGGGGAAGATTTTATTAAGTTAAAAGTTGAAGGGTGCAGCAGAGCAGCAGCAGCTGCCACCTGGGGGGGTTGGCTCTGGCGGGTGCAGCAGCAGCCTCACAGCTCCTCTTCCCCGGCAAGGAGAAGCCCCGTGGCTCTAGGCTCCTGCCAATTCGGGTTCTTGAGGGAGCCAAAGGACAGTCACGGAGAGAGCTCGATCATGTGGACTCCTGCCAAGGTCTCCTCTTTCAAAAGTCCCAGGCAAGCATGTCCATGGCAGACTGCCCCAGCAGCTCCCTCCTATGGCTTTGCATGTCTTCTCCACAGGTCCCTGGGGGTGGCACGGAGTGGGGAGTGTGGTCCTCGCCATACATCCCAGGGGGCCATGGAGACATTTGGAAGAGAGGGAAAATGTGCCACAGGTGGCTGTGTGGCCAGGAGCAACAGGGCTGGGAAGCAGGGGGGAAAAACATATTCTCTTTTTCAGGTTAGAAAATGCTGGTAATGTAGCAAAAGATTTCCCCCTCCTCTTCCCCTTCTTCCCCAGGGGAAAAAAATCCTCTATAAAATATAATTTTCACATATAAAATCCTGAAGAAGGTGCATGTAAGGAGCCAGTCCAAACAACGTGCTCAGGTACGCAGGCAAAAGGGGTTCATCAAAAAAGCTTTGGGAGGGGAGTGAGGAGGTTGGGGGGTGTGTGGAATTCCTCGCCAAGGTGATAACAGGTGGGATTCAACCTCCCCTTCCCCGTAAGTGAGGAATGGAGCAAATACAAAACAAGAACAGATAAAACAAATGAAGAGCAGACCTGGAGAGAGACAAAACCAGAAATAGTTTAGAAAGACTCCACTGAGTGTAGAAATGCTGTCCCTTCTGCTCCCCAGGGAGATGGCCGTCTGGCATACAGCTACACACCCACTCATCTCAGCATCCACCAGCAAGTGCTGACGAAGCAGGGAGACCCCAATCCTGATGGCCACAGCATCCAAGCAAGAAGCAGATGCGCTCTAGACAATGAGACGCCCTCGGTCCTGTCACCCTGCTTCCCTCCCCAGCTGTGGCAGGGATGCTCACAGGTGAGCACTGCAGGAGGGCCAGGTCTGGGCAGGACTGCCTTGATGCGGACCTAAAATTTCCATGCCATGATAGGGAAACCGCTTCAAAGGTGAGTGCAGTAGAAGTATCACCTGTGTAAGTAGCGCATAACTGCCCCAACGCTGTCCTACAATTTCAGCACTGAGTGGAGCAGGAGGAACCAGCAGCTTCCATCTCCCTGTCAAAGCAGGGCAGCCAGTCTCAGCCTCCTGCCCCACAGGGGATGTCACAGCATCCCTGGTGCTCACCGTTACTTGCTGACACTGTTGCACAGTGACTCCTTCTCCTGCAGAGCTGCCATGGCCAGGCGCAGGTGCTCCTTCAGCTGCTCAATCTCTCGCTCCGAGCGCACCTTAATGTGATTCAGCTCTGCATAGACGTCTTGGTATTTCCCTGAGGCAAATCTCTTATCCTGCCAGGGGAGAGGGAGAGGTCAGCAGGTTCTAGGGCTGACATTAGGGAGATGAGCAGCAAGGTGAGCCCAGCAGGAGAAGGGCAGGCGAGGAGGGGAGAGCCAGTCCCAGGTTTGGAAGCCCATCCTAATGTAGGCCATGCTGACACTGTTCAGAAGAGGAGTGTGAAGGTAGTGCTTCCCAAACCCCAGGCCAGGGAGGAAGACAGAGTCACTGGTCCAACAGCAGCAGGGATCTGCAGCATCAGACTCAGGAGGCGACATGCGCTCTACCATGGCTTCTGTGTATTTGGGACAACCGTATGGGAAACAAACTCCATCAGAGATGCAGGCTGCTGAAAGGGACAGTCCCAGCCACTTATATGGCAAAAAGCTTAAGTGAGAAGTTATAAACTTCTAGAGCATCACTGAATCTCAAAGCCTCTTGCAACTTTCCTCTTTGGCAGGAGTCTGGAAATCCCCCTGAAGGAGTTGCTGCCAGTGGAGGGAGCAGCACACCCAGCAACAGTGCCCAAGGGAACATCCACCCAGCAAGGGGACAGCTATGGGAAGAGAAGGTGGCTGGGGAAGCAGAGTGCTAGGCAGGCTTCACTAGGGCTTCCCAACTGGGAAAGAAGGGTTCCTGGCTTGTCCACACTTTTATGTGCATACATTTGGGGAAACCAGCAGCAAAGTCTCTGACATTTCCCTTGCACAAGGTAAGTCTATGCCAGCCCATGGTGTTTGGAGCACATGGGTGCTATACGAGAGTGAGCAGGGACGAGGAGCACAGGTGACAAGGTTTGGCCTGAATATCCCATCAAACCCAGCTGAACCGTGTTGACATGCAGCCCTGGTGCTCCCTTCTCCTGCTGCCTTCCCAATGGCTCCCAGTAAACACTGACCTTTTGCATCATCTGCAGCTCCTCCCGGAGGCACTGCACCTCTTTCTTTACGTATTGGAGCTCGTTCTCCTTCACCCGCAGCAGCACCTGCGTGGGGAGGGGGAAGAGGAACCAGAGGTGACTCAAGAGCCACTGCCTCGGAAAGGCCGGCAGGCCGTGGCGCAAGCGCGGCCGCACAAAAGGAAGGAAGGGCCAGGAGGGCTGGGGCAGGAAACGGCGCGACTCGAGCAGCGGAGAGGAAACTTGCGTTACCTGCTTCCTGCACCGGCCCCGCTGCTCCATCCAGCACCCCCCGCCCATGCCCTCCAAGCCAAAACCACTGTGAGGAAGACGAGCCTCCTGGCATAGGGTGGGGATGGAGGCAGCAGGGCAGCCCGGAGGGACTCTCATACCTCCAGCTCACAGGAGCTCCGCTCGTTGTTGTGCGGAGAGCGGTCAGAGCTCCGTGACGAAATAAAGCTTCGCAGCTTCCCGATCTCATCCGAGAGGCGGGTCTGCAGCTCCTGCAGGCAAAGCCGAAAGACGTCAGTGTAGCCATGGCACAGATCTCTCCGCTGTCCTGGCCCCTCCATCTTCTTGCCAGTCCTACTCCAGCTTAGAGACCTCCTCGTAACCCCCCCCCCGCCCACAGACAACCCTGGCACCTGCAGCCAGCAGAAAGAATAGACTCGCCATATTTAACACCACAGTTCAGACAAGCTCATCTATAACCTCTTTCTTTTTTTTTTTCTTTCTAATGATAAAATCTTAGAAGGGAAGAAGTGTGAATAAGGGACTTTTAACAGAGGGCCTGTGCTGTGTGATGGGGGAATGTGCTCCACAGTCTCCGCTGGCAGGGAAAGCCCTTCTCTTGCCTGGTTTTTCCGAAGGAGCTCCTTTCCCTCCTGCTGACAGTGCTGCAGCGTCTGCTCCCGCTCCTCTGCCTTCTGGGTGAGCTCCCCAATTTCCAGGCATTTTTGGGAATACTGCTCAGAAAGCACCTGCAGCTCCCGCTTCAGGGAATCCACGTCCGACCTGCCAAAAAGGTGCTCGATCATCACCGCCCCTCAACCCTCGCCGGCCCCTGGCCACCAGCATCACCTTCCTCACTGCCACAAGGCAGCCTCTGCCCACACCAGTCTTTGGCAGAAAATAATGTCCCCTGTGGACCAAGGCCTCAGTTCCCACCCTCCTGCACTTGAGTGTGGTGCTTCTAGGAGCTTCAAGCCACACAGGAGAAATGGGGGAGAAGAAATTAAGAAAATAGAGAGAGGAAGCTACAGGGAGACCAGATGCGCTGTAGGGAAATGAGCCAAGCAGGGGATCAACCGCCCTGCCCTTCAGCTCCAGCAGCCCTGGCAGTCACTGCTGGGCACCCACTGCCCCTGGGGAGGTGGCAGGAGGGATAACTCAGGGCTACAGCTCCAGATCGGCTGCAGGGACACGGGCACAGGGCGGCAGCATCGGGCAAGTGAAGCGTGAGAGGTGTTTTCTTACTGGTGCTGCTTCTGGAGGGCATCTGAGATCGAGCTGCATTGCTGGAAGCTTCGTGTCCTGCTCAGCTCCTTATTCATCTCCTCCCGGTGAGCTTTCTTCAGTGCCTCGATGGCTGCAGAGGACAATGGGAGATGGGGATCAGGCTGTGCCAGCTCTGGCACATCTGGGGAAACCAGGTAAGGGAATTGGCTGAGCTCTTGCTGCTGCAGGCTCCCAGACCTGTCTTTGCAGATTCTGCTCCTTCCCTCCTGCCCTCAGGGCATGCCCCACCTTCTCCATGCCCCAGGATCATCCTGATGTACCAAAAACTGCCAAAGAGCCTAACACAGGGAAGTGCAGGAGCTCCCTCCTACCTCTGCCACCCTTGCTTGCCTACAGGAAGGTGCTTGCCACCTCCCACTTATCCACAGAGGCAGCATCCCATTCCCCACAGCATTTTTACCACCCCATCCTCCTCACCAGCCCAAAGAGCCCCCACAGCACAGGTCTGAGAAGCACCAAGCTCATGCTCGAAGCAGAAGCACCCTCACACCAGCAGGGTGAGCAGCATGGCTCCAGATAACTGTGATAATTGGTTTCTGCCAAGAGACATTTGGGACAGGCAGAAGGGACCCACCTGGGGCGGGGGTATGGCTCAGCGTTCGCTCCTACCTGCCGCTGTTGCTGCCGCCTCCTCTGCCAGAAGCCATTCCTTCTCCTGCCGCAGCCGCTCCAGCTCCCGCTGGTGGTGCCTCTGGAGCTCCTCCATCACTTGCTGGTGGGATGACTCCATCTCAGCCAGGCTGCGCTCGCAGGCCTCCTGCCGCGCCAGGGAAAGGAGGGGTGAGGGACCAGGAGTGCAGGAGGAAGGGCTCGGGCCAGGACAGGCACCTGGCTGGGCTGGTGTTTGCCTTTGCAAACCTCGCCCAAGTCCAGGGGCATTTTGAGAGAAGCGAGACCACTTCCCAGGGGGGTCTTTTCCTTCTGAAAGTGAGGTGGCACTTTTATCATCGAACATAAATGTTTGGCAGGGCCACACATCTTGCAAACCCCTCATGCTTTGCAGAGGAAGAAACATTCCTCTTAAAACTGAAGCAGCCACACAGCAATGTCCTCGTGGGCCAAGATCTGGGAATGATGCATCTCTCACCCCAGTCCAGACCCTCCATCAGGCTGCACTGCCTGGCTAGAGGAGAGAACTATGGAAACCACATCTTGGTTATCTGCCTTTTAAATGAAGCAGCATCCCCTGGAATCAATGAAAAATGAGCCTCTTCTGAAAAGTGACACCTTGCACTTCCCTGTGGCCCGATGCAGGCTGCCAAAGGGCCCTCCTGAAAGCCTAATGGTTAGGGATCCTACTCGCACAGCTCGCCCTCCTTTCTGACACCTCTGAGACCACGGTTCTTTCAATGTTGAGTGCTGTGGTTAACTGAAGTTACAGCAAAGCAAAGCGGTTCCCACCTCAAGAGCTGTGCCTCCGCTCTCCCTCCAGACGCTGGCAGCACCACCCCAAACCCCTCAGGAAGGATTTGTTGACCACCAAACCATGCCAGAGTATTATTTTTAAAAGCCAGGGCCTCTGAGACATCAGCAAAGACCCAGGAAGCCACTGCATCCCCCAACAGTCCCTTGTTGTCCCATTCCTTCCACCAGTACTAAGGCAAAGGCTGATAAAAAGTGCACGCAACACATTGCGGGAATGCAAGTCCTTGCTGGCTACTCCTCCCTGCTGAGACGAGGGAAGCTGGGAAGCTTCACAGAGAGATCAAAGGAGAGGAAAAGGCAAGGGATCAATTTGGTGATCTGTCCACGGATTGTCTGCGAGCCTTGGCAGACTGAGAGAGAACCATCCCTTTGGGGAAAGGCCAAGTTTGGTCTCAGACGTGAAATGATGGCCTTTTAAGCCAAGTTAGTAGGAAGATAAGGTGCCATTCCGCCCTGCTCCTTTTGCTTTTTTATTTTTTTACCATAAAGAGGCCTGTGAGCTGTAAATATTAAATCAAAATGACAGAGCAACTTGTAAGTGGTTGGGCTGGGCACCACGAGACTTGTGGGTTTCTCTGTCTGGGCTAGGTATGGCCAGCTTGCTGCAATTGGCTTCGCCAGCCCAAACTTCCTTCCCCCCCAGTGTATTTCAACACGTAGGGCACTTCCTGAAACCCCCACAGCGTGCTGGAACAGCAGCCTCCCGGCAGGAAACCCCTGTGGGATGTGACCCCTCTTGCTTTGGATGAGTCCACAGAGTGGGGAAAATAAATAAACAAAGAGAAGCGAGAGGCTGAAACGTGAGCAAACTGCTTTGCAGCTTTCCCACGTGCCGTCCCAGCAAATGAACGGGCTGTGCTGTCAAAGTGACCTTCAGGGCTCGGGCGGCTCTGGCTGGGACAGGAGCTCCCCAGAGCCTGACAGACTGCTTTCAACAAGGGTTCCAGGAGCCCATTAGCAAGAACACCATGTGGTGAGCTGCAAACCACCGCGGGTCGCGTGGGCAGCTTGGCAGGAAGCTGCTGACCCTCTCCTGAGCTGGGGAATGGTTCAGCAATCCAGCCCAGGCCAGGCCAGCCCAGCGTTGCATGCATGAGCAAAGTGGGGTGCAGGATCTGCATCTCTCCCCTAACTCTCCTCCTCCTCTCCGTTTATACTCTGGCCCCTTTAAGGCCAAGCAACACACACCAGCCTTTATATAATTAACATTGATTACACGTGGGCCCAGTTTAGGGTCACCATGGCAACCCAATGATTAGCAATACCTGCTTGGTAATGAACTGAGCCCCAGTTTGGGACTGGGAGCAAGCCTACAGTCCCATGTCCAGTGCCCTGCTCACCTGTGAGATGTACCCCCGGGGCACCTGGCCCTCTCCCTGGGATTTCGCTGCCTCCCGAAGGCTCTCGTTTCGGGCCCGGCAAGACTCCAGCTGTGCCCGCAGTGATTGGACCTGCACCAGGGAGGGGACAAAGATCCTCAGCCAAGGGTGGAAAAATGCCACAGCTGAGCAATGTGCAGCACACAAACCCTGGGCTTTGGGATGGTCCTGCACACGACCAGAGACATCTGCTTCCCACAGGAATGACACCCTGCCAAGGCACCACACCGGCAACCTCAGTCCCAGCCTGCTAAGTGCTAGCAAGGAGGAGAGGAGATGTCTTAATTTCCACAGGTGGATCTGTGCTGGAGAAAACCACTGCTGCACGTGTAGCTGAGATAACAGACAAGTGCACGGCTCCTTTGAAAGGCTGGCAGGTGAAGCACTTGCAGGCTTGGAAACAGCCAGAGAAGAGAGGCTGCAGATGTGCTCCCGGCAAACACAGGCTCCACTCAAGCGGTGCCACCAACTAACTCACTCTGGATCAAAACATGGCTTGAGGAAATGCTCCAGGTGCGCGAGACCAGGCCTCCAGCCTCGCATTACCTGGCTGCAAAAGCTCTCATGCACTCAACGGGTGGTAAATGGAGCCAGGAAAAATGAACATCTCCCTGCACCTCTGCCTTGCTCTTCTGCAGAGCCTCCTGCTGCCAGGGACCACACTAAGGGGCCTCCAGAATCCCAGTTTCAGAGAGGAAAGAAGCTCTTACCTCCTTTTTCAGTGTCTCATTGGTGTCTCCGTGGCCACCCTTGCTCTGATTCAGCAGTGTTGTCAAGGGCACCCGTCGCGAGTCCTTCAAGGGCAGACGTTCCAGCTCCAGCCACTTCTTCTCTATCTCCTCATTTAGCCGAACCCGCTGGTCCTCTGAAAGCGGGGGAGCGGGGAGGTCCTGCTCCCCCACCTTCCGGGAAGAGTCTCCCGCTGTGCCATCACTATTTGGGACCCTGCTGTCAGGGGTCTCAAACCATCTTCGCCTTTCCTCTGAACGGACGGCCAAATCCCGCTCCAGCTCCTCGTGCTTGGGAGTTCTGTCAGAGATCCTCACGCTCCCTCTCGTCTTCTGTGGGGACCCCTGATTCCCAGGGTCCTGCGGCAAGGGGGACAGCTCCACGTAGTCAAAGGCATGGCGCTGCCCGTCTGCCTTCCAGTGACTGCCCTTCGAGTTCCCTTCGGAGCCTGAGCCCAGCCGCTGCTGCTCCTCCGTTCGGAGTGAGCCCTTCTGGGGGACACAGTTACGGAAGTTCTCCTTATCACAGTCAGAGAGCCTGAAACCAGAGCAGCAGCCAGTGAAGCAGAGGCACCATGTGGGAAAGGACGCCGGTGGAGGCACTGCCAACTGCCCAAGACTCAGCCCTCGCTCAGCCCAGCCCTACAAAACCCCATCTGAACGTGGAGCTGAGCCTGCAGCATCTCATCCCTTGGGGAAACGGGTTCCTCCACAGGGTGAGGAAGATTCACCCCAGTTCCAGCAACGCTGGTGGAAAAACCAGGCTAAACCGATGTGGTAAGGCAAAAAGAGGGTGCAAAAGTGGCAGCCGTCAGGCTCTCAACTCCTGCCACCAGCTGGTGTATCCAGACCACATTCGGGAGGAGTGGAAGGCAGGGCTGGTCCAGGAGTGGCCAGATTTCCAGCAGGGCCTTCCTGGTCCCTGCCTGCCAGGGGAGAGGGGCAGCAAGAGGGGGAAGGGGAGAAGCAGCACGGGGCAGTTCTTACTTGGTGACGTCTGGAGCATTGACTGGACGCACATTCTTCCTCAGGGCCTCAATCCAGTTGCGTCGGATGCCCGAGGTCATCGCCGACAGGGTGAAGACGGCGTCCTTTGTCTGCAATAGGGAGGTGATGGAAGCCCCCTCAGCGCTCAGTTGAGGGGCGGGCAGCTTCCACTCGCTCCCTCAGACCCATGGACACCCACTCTCACGGGTGGCAGACAGTGTTAGAGAGGCCACCCACTGCCTCAAAGACTCTTGAGGACAGAAGGAGGGGTGGGAGTGAAGACACACTCTTTGCAGGGAGACCAGCTCCAAGCAAAGGCAAAAGAAACGTTGCTGGGTCATTTGGCCAAATATGTGTCAGTTCAATCGAGCCATTCAGGTGCTGAGAGCTGAGTAGCAGCACTGGGGTACAGCAGCAAGCCACAGGGAAACCAAGATCGTGAAGCGCCCAGCCCTGCACACCCACAGAAATAGTAGTTTTTGTGCTGCCGTAGCAGCCTCCTCCTGCTGCTGCAGCAGCAAGTAGCCAAGGACAGGATTGTACTAGGGCTGGATCCAGGGTACACGTTGTTACTCAGAGCACAGTCAGCCAGGCTACGCCGAGATCTGCAGCGCTCACCACTCCCTCCTCACGGCTCTAGAGAAGCTGCCTTGGCCAATGGGTCAAGTAAACTCCTGGCGTTTAGCTTGGCTCCTGGGCTGCTTCCAGCACAGCCTTCGGCCAGCCCTGCTAAGCCTCCTCCTTCCTTTGTAGGCAGGCAGCACTTGTGTCCCGGAGCACTGCTGCCCACGTGTCACCAACCAGCCTTCCTGGGCCACCCCCCCGGCAAAAGGTTTGCCTTGCTTGCCTCTTGGTGCGAGGAGGGAACATGCATTCCCACCAGTGGCCCTTGGTTCCACTGCCCCACGTCCACACCATGCTGGACACTCACATGTATCTGGAAGCCATAGTTGCGCTGCACCGCAAACTCCGTCACGTCTGTGCAGGAGCGGAGATCGATTTCTCCGTCGAGGTCATCAGCCTGCAAGCACAGCCACCCGCTAGGACGTCAGTACCAACCCAGCTTTGGAAAAGCCCCCATCACCTGCCAGCAGCCTGACCAATTCACAGGCCGCCCCTGCCTTCGCCCCACAGCTCTCCAGGAGCCACTCTCAGCTCCCCAGCACAGCGTGGCCTCTTTTAACCTGAGAGGCAACCAGCTGTGTGAAGGAAGAGCATCAGAGATGCCCAGCCACAGGACCAGCCCTTCTCCTCACCTCCCACCACTGACACCCCCCCCAGACTTGGCCAGCCCACCAGCCTGCCTTCAGAAACCCATCCTCTTCTTCACCCTTCGGCAAAGAGCAGCTCGCCATCTCCGGTGCCTTTCAGGAGCTACCGCTTCTCCTGGGAGCACACCAGTCGTGCCAGGGCTGCGCTCCTCTCCCCGCTGGCTGGGAAGGAAGAGCGGACTGGAGAAAGGCTGGCCGCGCTTACCTCCTCCGCGTTCGAGTCCCGGTAATACCTCAGGCTCGAGTCGGTCAGCACGAACCAATGTTTCTTCCACTGCAGGGGGAGCGGGCAGGGGAGGGAAAGGAAGACAGGAGGGAAATGGATATGCAGTTACCAGGGGAAGGTAAGGAACAGGGAGGGACGCTCTGTGCCGTGACCTCTTGGCCTTCTCTTCCCCCTCTTCCACATCCCTTCCAGCTCCCCCTTGCGCCCCTCAGCTGAAAGAGGGGCGCTGGGTGAACCTCCAAGCCCGCACACGGAGCAAGGCAGCTCCATCAAAGGCTTCCTGCTGCATTTTCCAACAGAAGCAACCTCAGTGAGCGAGGGGGAAGGAAATGAGCTGCTCACCAAGTGATCTTTAGCAGCAGGAGCTGGGGAAAGAGGCAGACCCCCACCTCAGGCTTACCTCTCCTGGCTCATCCAGGATGGACATCCATCCCTTCTTGAAATTGAGGAGATCTGGCTGGAGAGAAAAGGACAAAACAGAGGATTACGGCCTTGGAGCAACCCACAAAAGGGCTTTTCATGCCAGGGGGTAGAAGGTGAGTCCTCTGTGGCAGAATGACAGTGGGAATAGCTTGGCATTGCTTCCAGGAAACTCATGGGGCTGTAGGACCTGGTGGTGAAGGAGAACTGGATTCAGCTCTCAGCAGCAGGCAGTCATTCCTGTAAGAGGGAGCAGGAGATAAGGAAAGTGGTTTAAAAAAAATAAATAAAGGAAAATATGCAGAAGGGAGGTTTCCACAAGGTGCCTCAGAGGTATTTATTCAGAGAGGAGGGGGCAGGGACAAGGAGAGCGGGCAGAAGGGAGTGCTCCACTGCCACCGACGGGGCTTGCCTCTAGGATGGAGGCAAAGTCGCAAAGAACCAGACACGCCTTGTCCAAACCCTGGCCATCTGTGCCCCAGAGCTATGTCCCTCCAGTAACTTTACCACCAATCATTTATTAAAGACAGGAGCAGCTCTCTGCAAAACAGCCCTCACCGCAAACATACAGCAGGCAATTCAACAGCTGTGAAAACACGTTGCCTTTAAATGATGTGCCCCAGGGCAGAGATGAAATCAGAGTCACAACCAGTACTTGATCCTCTCTGAGACTCAACCCTCTCCAAGACTCAATCCTCTCTGAGATTCTAGGGGCTCGTCTCTTATCCAGCGCCTTCTGCTCCTTCCCACTGCAGAGCCTGCCCTCTGCTCAACCTCGGTCACAGCTACCGAAGACGAGGATGAACAGAGATCACCCAGCTCACCCCATGCTAGAAAGAAGTCTCCCCCTGCTCCCCTCCTCCTCCTCACCTCATGACACTGGTGCGGCATCCCAACCAGTTTATCTCCTTCCCAAGGTGGAGCACCAGAGAGCTGACTCAGGGGAACTGCTCTCCCTAGCTCTGCCCTCAGCCAAACAGGCTGGTCCCTCCTCCCAGCCCTGCTGGCTCCAGAGAAGTTGCACCACCAAATAATTCAGCCCAACACCTCTTCTCCCCATGAAGCCAGAGTTTGCTGATCTGCCCCTTCTTCTGCAGCAGAACCAGGCGGGGAATGTGCCGGAGATGTGACGGTGCCAGAGCTGGACCTCCCAGTGGTCTGCACCAGACCTGCCAGCCCTGGGCAAGCCATCAGCGGTCCCCATACGCCACGACCACCTGAGGGGTGGCTTGGCAAACCAGCAGCGGTTCCGTACCCCCTGAACAAGCCCAAGGGTCATCCACGGCTGCTGAGGAAACCCAGCTCCCTGTCCACCCAGCTGGGCTGAGCATTCCCCTGCTTTCACCTCCCTGAGCTGCTGCTCTTGGGTTACACCCAAGGTTATGGGGTGGCAAGAGCAGAGCATGTGCTGGCCCACGCCAGCGCTCTGGCTATTGGTCCGAGCAGGCACGGGGAGGCCCACCAAGGGGAAGGTCATCACCTGCTATGGCTTCAGGCCTGGCCAGAAGTGTCTGACAGCAGCCCCAAGCTGCCTGGGGAGGGAGGGAAACCAGAGCGAAAGGGCATGGGGGACTCCCATGTCTCACCTCCCACTGAGGCGATGGGCACTGCTGGCAGCTGGGAGACGCACGTATCCCTATCCCTCGGGACCCAGACATCCCGTCGGCTCTGCTGCCACTCTGAAAAAGCGCCCCGAAAATTAATTCCTTCCCCGTGGCAGCAGCTCCACCCTTTTTCCCGTTATCCCTTCCAATCCGGTGACTTCAGCTCCGGCTCTGAACTGGGAGCGGCGAGAGGGAAGGAAAGGAGGCGAAACGTCAAAGCGCACCCCCCTCCCTCCCTGCCTCCCGGGACACACGTGCTCCTGGCAGAAGAGAGCAGGGCAGGCTCCGCAGAGGCAGAAAAACAATATATGGAGAGAGGGAGCAACAGGACTCCTGGCTGGGGCTGTTGTACAGATCAGCTGGGTCTTATCTCATTGAGGAGGTACAATTCCAAAGCATTAGGTGCCAAAACAAGTAACAGTAATAGGATGTACACCGCTGGCAAAACCAGCACCAAGTCCTGCCAGAACCACTGCCCCCAACGCAGCACTGGGGACAGAAAATCCCCCCAAAGAGTTTCTTTCAAGTGGGTGAATTGCACAGGGCTTTTGTTTTCTCCACCACCTCCAGATGTGAAGCCACAGCTCCGGAATTGGCTCTGAACTATTCTTGCCATAGCAGAGCCGGTCCCATAGGACGAGGCATCAGTAGATGCACAAATTGCTTAACGCCGCTTTTCTCCCTCTCCTCACAAGCAAATCCAGCTTCCTCATCCAGCATAGAGAGCTCAGGATACCGTCAAAGACAGCAGGGTTCAACCCAAACCCCCCATCCAGAGGAAACAGCCCAGCAGCGGGAGGAGGAAACGTCCAGGAAAACTGAACCACCGGGAGAGATCCGGATGCCGGAGATGCAAGGATGCGGCAGGAGGCACCCCTGGCAAAACGCAGGGCCCTGCAGCGCAGCTCAGGGCTGCGGATGGCGACACTTCGGCTCAGGAGGTGGCAGCAGCAATTTTGCCTGGTTGTATCCATACCCACCAGAGTTGTATGCCCAGCCCCGCAGCTGGGCAGGTAGAGGCACTGGAGGGAGTCTCGAGCAGTCAGGGCCATAGGCGATGTCTGGAAGGACTGGCTTCCAGCAGCAGGTTAAGGAGAGGCAGCTGCCTGCTCTGCCTGAAGAAGGGCTACAGGGGAGGTGATAACAGCCTGCAAGTATCTGAAGAATGTAAACACCAAAGAAGGAAAGGGGATGGGGTGGGAGCGAAAGAATGACTCCTGGGTGGTACAGAGGCGCCGGGACGGAGAAGTGGAGGAGAAGGGGCTGCGGCAGGCTGAGGAAGCTCTGTGTCCATGGGGAGGGACGGGATGGGATGGGATGGGATGGGATGGGATGGGATGGTCAGGTGTGCTCCTGCCATCACCAGCCCCTGCCATGGCACTGCCTCTAGCTCTTCCCACTCCCCAAGGCCCCTCAGGACCGCAGGTCCTGGGGCAGCACCTCCTCCCTACCACCTCTGAGAGACCCTTCGAGGGGCTCTTGGCCTCCCAGCAACCACAACAACGTCTCTCCTCCAGAAAGGGAACCCGCTCGGCCAGGCGCGGGCCTGAGGCCAGAACACAACCCGAACCCGCTCCGGCTCGGTCTGGGGGATGCAAACAGCGCTGCCGAGCTGGAGCACACACGGAGCTGCCCCATCCATCTCCCTGTGCCCCACAAGGCAGCACACACACGCCGGGTGCTGCGGGGCTCTGCGGGGCCGGGGCACCCCCTGCCCCACACCTCGGCTGGTTCCCCGGGGGGCAGGAGCTCCCCACGCCCGGAGGGNAACTTCCTGGGAGGGCCCGGGCAGCCCAATGGCAGCAGCGCCGCAGCCAATGGAGCCGGCGGGGCGGGGACGGGGCCGGGCCGGGGGCGATGCCGGGGCTCAGCCGCGGCCCCCTCCTCCCAGCATCAGGCCCTCCCTCCCCGGGCTGGCCCGGGCAAAGTTGAAGGGCAGGGAGGGACGGGCCGAGCCCCAGGAAGGGACGGCGGGGCGCCCAGCCCTTACCCTGGCAGGGCTCGCTTTGCTTGCAGGCAGGGGTTTGTGCTTTCAGGCAGAGGGTTTCCAGCAGCACTGTGTGTGCACACAGCGCCGTCCTTGCCTGAGGCTGCTGGGGCTGACCCCCTGCACCCCTAAATGAACCCCTAAAGCAGCGATTTGCCACCTTGGCAGAGGTGGTGGCGGGTCCAGGGGGGACTCTGGTGCTCCCAGAAAGCCAGCCCGCATCGGGAAGGGCATTGCTAGAGAGGGCCCTGGTGGGCAAGGGGCAGGGGCTGTGCGGTGCAATTACGCTGAGGCAAAGCGAAGGTGCCTGGCCCAGAGCCCAGTGCTGTAGAAAGCTGGGACAGGTGGAGTATCCATCACCGGTTGTGCAGGGAAAGGTGAGCGCTTTGGGCTCCTCTCTGGCCTGGAGCAGGGAAGCCAGGGAAGGGATATCACCCATCCGGAGTCTCAGAGGCCTTTGGGAGCCTCCCGCCTAGCTGCAGTTTGTCCTTGTATAAATCACACAGCCAGGCCCTAGCAAGGAACAAGCTGACCAAGACGACTGACACACATGGAAGGGACAGAGGCAGAGACTCAGGCACAGTTGTCAGCTATGTGGGCTCCCAGGACACTCTGCAGCCCTCCAAAACCATTCTCATGCCATTTTTGGTGTCTCTGGAATACCAACACAATTGACCGTATCTTCTTCCTTACCACTAAAGCTCACTTAATCCCCAAACAATAATACAGGGAAGGAAAGCACCTATGCTAAGATTTTAGTCCCAGGTGTACTGCTTGCCCCTCTCTGGCTTTAAAAGAGAGGCTCCATACCTCAGTTCCCCACCTAAGAAATGGGCAAAGGAGGAAGGGAAGGGGGTGTGGTGCCCAGGAGATCACAGGAAGGCAACACCAGGCTGAGCCTGCTCTGATCGAGTGCTGGAGACCGAGCTGCTGCTTGCAGTGCCCTCCAGGGAAGGGCAGCTGCCCTGCCTCACCATTCCCAGGGGCTGGTCCCTACCTTGTTGCGCTTCTCACTGGCATTGAAACGTGGCTGCGGGCTTCCCGAGGAGCCGGTGCTGCTTTGCGAAGGGAAGGTGCCTCCACCCAGATGGGGCTGCGGGAGGAGAAAGCAGGAGCTGAGGCCGTGGGGGTTTAGTCATCGCCTCAGCTTCTGAGATGAGAGTATCTGCCTCCCGGCATGGGGTAGCAGGGGAAGCATCCTCCCTCCTCCCAGTGCCCAGCAGGCAGTGTGGCTCCCCTGGAGAAGCCGAGGATACAGAGAAGCCAGAGTGTGCAGAACCACAACCCAGGAGACCCACCCGCTCTGTGCTTCCCAGTTTTCTGCCTGGCAGGGTCCCCGTCAGCGTCGCCTTCAGCTCTACTCACATGGTAAAGGAAAAGTCTCTTGTTCCCCCAGTCGCTTTCCAGTGGCTTCTCTGGGTTGTTTGTGTCTTGGATGTGCTCAGGACCCTTCCAGTTGTCCTCCAGCCGCTCTGCTGGACTCTCAGGCCTTTTCCAGCTGTCATCTGGCCGTAGTCCTACGTCCAGACATCTAGCAGGGCTTTTCCAGTCCCTTTCCAGCTGGCGCATCAAGTCTGCATGGCACACAGGCTTCTCTTGGCGCTTGCAGTCCTCCCACACCTGCGCTTGGTGGGCATCCCCCCGACCCCTCCAGTCCTGCTCCAGTGGTCGTGTTGGGCTTGTGGGGCACAGGGGCTTCCCTTGGCCTTTCCAGTCACTGCTGGAGCCCTTCCCAGGGTGGGAGGGTGGCAGCTTTTCTCGAAGGCTCTGCCAGCCGCATTCGGGTGGCTTCCTGGGCCCCCCAGGGTGGGGTGGCTCCCCCGGCTTTGCCCGTTGCCTCTCGGCCCCCCGCACCAGCCCAGGAGGGGAGATCTCTTTTTGGCTTCTCCACGTGCTTTCTGTACGTCTTGCAGGACTGAGGGACCTCGGTGGTGGCCCTGCCCGGCTCAGCCCAGTGTTACTAGAGCCCTTCCCGAGGCCCGTGGGGTGCAGGGAGCCTCCTTGGCTCTTCCTCTCCAGGGCTTGCCCTGTACCCCCAGCCTGCCAGGTGGTTCGGCCCCTCTCTGAGGTCAGGGGCCGGCTGGGCTCCCCTCGGCTCCTCCAGCTTTTCTCTGAGCGCCAGGGAGGGCTCCCGGGCTCCCCTGTCCTCCTGTCTTGCCGGCGGGCTGGGCTTGCAGAGCGTGGGCTTCGGCTGCCTCTCTCCAGCAGCCAGCTGGGGCTGGAGGGGTGCGAGGGGTCCCCCCGGTTCCTGCTGCCCTTCTCAGGGTGCCGTGTGGGGCTGGGGGAACGCAGGGGCATCTTGGGGTCTCTGCTGCGCTGCTCGAGTTGCCAGGAGAGCCGTTGACCCTAGGGACATGGGGAAGAGAGCAGAGAGTTCTCTTAAAAAAACCAAACCAAAACAAAAGACTCCCAAACATGCCGGTAAGTGGGAATAAGATGGGCTAAGGGCTGGGAAATGGTTTGGTGAAGCTGTTCCCCAGACAGCAATTGCATCCCCGTGCACAGAGCCAGCCAGTACTGAAGAGAAGCCTCTAGCACCCAAAGGGTGAATGGGCTGCTGCCATTCAAGAGCCAAGAGTCCCAGTCCATGACAGGGGTAGGGCTGGGAATAGAGGGAATGGGCAGCAGGGGCAGGGGAATGGAAGAGAGAAGCCTGTGGCAGAAATGGAGACAAACATGGCAGGGAAAAGTAGCTCAGTTTGGGGAGCTGGGAGGAGGTCTTGCTACGCAGCCACGTCTCACCTCCCTGGGCAGGCTGGGGCTGGACTGTCTCCGAACTAGGTGGCCTTTGCTGGGTGGCACCGGGGTCTTGCCATCGAGCCGGTCCACACGGCCCTCCTCCAGGGCCTGGAAGGCCTCCAGGGTCTCCGATTTCCTGCAGACACACACAGTTTGTCCACCTGCCACCAGCCTCAGCTTGGAGGCAGAGCCCCTGCAGACTCTGCTCCACTGAAGCCTGATCCCAGAGACCTCCGCCTGCCCCGGACACCATGTGCACCCTAGCCTCTCCCTGTCCCCATCACTCCAACCACCCCCAGCTTTCACGTCTGGCTGCCTCATCCGTATCTTCTTCACACTATTCCTTACGCTTCCCTCCATCTGGTCCTTCACATCCCACCCACCTGCCCAGGATACTTTCCTGGACCTTATTGATGTCCTCTCCTGCCCTGTGCCACCAACGCTAGAGCCACTCTTGCTTCTCCAGCCAAAACCAATCAGTGCTGGGTACTTCTTGCCATTCCCCATCCTTTCCTGAGTGGCTCCTACAGTAGCTCCTAGATCCCTGGGGAGCCAGTGATGCCAGAATTGGGGACCTCCTTTTTCCCTCACCCTTTCCATGGCTTGCCCTGCTCGGCAGCACATCCTGCAGCTTCCAGGAGGTGGCTGTGAGGGTGAGGAGGGTGGGCTGTTCCACCCTCAGCAGCTTCGCTCCACCTTTCCAATGGCCTCAGCTGCCTGCATGTTGCCATGGGGGTGGCTCCCCAAGCCAGGAGGCGCTGAGCCTAAACCCAACCCTTGTCTTAAGAGAAATTTAAGTACAGCTGAAAGCTGAGCTTTGCCATCTAGCTCTGCTCCCTCCCTGAGGCAGAGTGATTCAGAGGGGGGGGGGCCGTGACAGCATAGTGGGGGTGATACCCCACCTCTGACCACTGTGGAGACACGTTGCTCCTCACCTGCGTTCGCAGCCAAATATCCTCTCCACCTCCACCCGGCCGGGGCTGAGCGTGCGGGAGCCGCAGCGGTCGACAGCATCCCGCTGGCTGAGGCGCTTGGGCTTGGGCAGGTCTGCCAGCACCGTGTACTCCTGCCTCTCCAGCCCGTGCCGCCCCTCTGCGCCCCCGCCGACGGGGTGCCCGCGGGGCTCCCGAACCCGGGAGCTGGCGAGGTGGCCGCCACCACCCAAGGAGTCACCGCGGGCCAGCGAGGAGCCGGCAGCAGCACGCAGCGGGCTGGATGTCCTGGAAGGGTCGGTTTTCCGGTGCTTCAGCCAGCTCTCCTCAGGCTTCTGGCTGGCAGCACGGTGCTCTGGGACGGGGAGAAGGCCGTTACTGGGGGAGGCACGAGCAACGCGGGATGCCACCACGTCCACAGCAAGGCAGGTCTTCGGATGAGAGCTAGAAATGGTCCAGGAGGGCAGAGATAAAACCCAGACTCCCTCCAGGTAGGGTGGGAGCTCTGGGACACAGCACCACAAGCTGAGAGCGTGCCAAACCATGCAAACAGAGAACAGCCAGGAGACCCACAGTTCATGGTCAGCACACACAGAGATGCCATCTCACGGACTCTGGGCCTCATCCCTTTGCATGGTGCCTGTGGAGGTGTCAAATGCCTCCTGGGACCAGAACTGGGTAAAGAGATGCTGCATCTAAAGAGATCTGATGCGAGCCTCAGAGATCCCCAGGTGGAAAGCAAACCAGAACTAGGATCTCACACAGGAGCAAACCAAGTGTACCTGCTTTCAGTGGGCAGATTTCTTTTCTAAAGCCCTGATCCTCGGTTCTCACCCAGGATCCAGAGGGAACAGGCTGAGCCCACCTGGGTCTGTCTGCCTGTGGGGCCCGTGGCCGCACCTCCTCCTTGTAGCCCGCGTAGCTGATCATGTCCCATTTGCCTGATCCCAAAGTGTTGTCCCACAACCGGGTCATTTCCCCATCCTGGGAGACAAGATAGGGCAGATCTCTGCAACGGGGACCAGTAAGCTTTTGTGGGCTGTAAGGACGTAAAAACTTACATGAGAAGTTACAGCCTGTTCAGCCCAACACGGCAGGTACAAAGGAGCCAGAAGAGGAGCTGGGTGACCATAAGATGACCCCAGCCCAACATCAATGGGCATGGCAATAAACAACATAGGAAAGTCCACATGAGGGAATCCAAGAGCAAACCCCATGTGCTTTTTAGGGAGGAGAGCCTCCCTTGTGGAGACTAAGGGTCTCAACTGATACCCTCTTGCAGCTCAGGACCTCCTGAATGTGCCCAGCAGAAGCAGCCAGGGAGGCTGGTGAGACCAAACTAACCCAAACCACGAGAGATCCCCATCTCACCCTGGCGAGCGCGGAGTTGGCTTCAGCACAGGTGCTGCTGTCGGTGCCGGTTTCTCTGTGCTCACCCTCAGCTCCGGGGCTGAGCGGGGGATATCCCCTGCTCTCGTGCCAGCTGTGGGGCAGGGAGAAAGGACAGCTGGTGGTCAGCACAGCCCGCAGAGCTCAGGAGCAGGTGGCAGCACCGGCAGCCCAAACCACACCGTGTCTCTCTCTCTCTCTCTCTCTCCACTGGATGGGCAGAGGCTGGTAGAGCCCATCCTGGGACCACCAGCCTTACTCTAGAGGCAGAGAGGAGGAAGGAGACACTTCTGGTGGCTCTCTGACCTCTGCTGGGATAGCCAAGAGGAACCCAGTTGGAGGGCATGGTGTGGGGGTTGCTCAGTGCTTTTCCCCAGGCACCGCTGTGCAGAGCATCAGGGAGAAGGCTGCTGATTTCCCTCGCTTGGCTTCCCGCTCCCCCTCCTCCATTCTTCCCACCGAGAGGGCTCCCAGCCGGTACTCACCGCTCCGTGCCCTCCACCGGACCTACGCACACGTATACCTCGCACTGCGGGGCTAAAATACGGAGGGCGTCCCAGGGCCCTCCTGGGTCTGCGTCGCTGCCGGCATCGCACCCCAAAATCTCCGCGGCATGCTCCTGCGAGGAAGAAGGGGGTGCAATGGTGCTGTCAGCGTGTGGAGGATGAGGAAGGCTGCCTTCAGAAACGCCTGCTTCTTCTGCTTCCTCCAAGAGCTGCCTGGCCTCTGGGGCTCTTGATGCCTCTCTCCCAGCCCACTGTTGAGATTTTTCTCCTGCTTCAGGAGGCCAGAGAGGCCCAGCACGCTCCTAGTTGATGCTGAACGCTGCAGGCATCCCAGAGACAGCGCATGTGGATGAAGGCTCAGGGAAACTGCCCTCCCATATCAGGGTTGATTCTGCTGGCAGCCGCTCTCCCTCACCACCCAGATAGCCCAGGGAGAGGCAACAGAACCACGAGGGAAGGATATTTTTGCAGAGGAGGCTGTAGCCCTAGCCCCTGCCTCTCTCTGTCGGGGCTTGCAGGCCTCTCAGCATCCTCCCTGGCCCCATTACCTGCGGGGCTTATGAGCAGCAGTGGGGGAGGCTCTGGGGAGCTGCCTGTCCGCGCCGCCTTCCCTCCAGCATCTCAACCGCACCGGGATTCACTCAGAGGTGACAGCTCTGAGCAGATCGCGGGAGAAGGGCTGAGGTAACCTTAGAGGGCCCGGGGCCAGGGGGAGAGAGGGAAAGGGTGAGAAAGAGAGGGAGGTTCATTACTATTTCATCATCCCAGGCCAGTCGCTCCTGGAGGACGGTGAACAACACGAAACCCTCCGTGAACATGAAACCGGCTGTTGCCCGGTCAGAGGCAGCCAAGCGGCTTGTGCCTCCGGCCCTCTGCCGAAGGACCACGTTGGATCAGGGTATCTGGAGCCCAAAGTCCTGTGAGATTTATCCCGCTCCTCCCTTCCTCTCTGGGAGCAGCTGACTGCAGCTGCCCCAGGGACAGGGCTCAGCCCCGGCCCTAAGCCAACACCGGGGGCTGCAGGGATATCCACCAGGGACGTATTTTAGGTGAGACAGACTGTAAATGCCAAGAGGCATGAAGCAGAGATTAATCCAGAGATTAAACCTGCTCTGCCCGTCCCCACTTCCCTCCTTGTATCTTTGCATCAGTGACACCCCTGCTTTCTCTTCCAGGATCTATCAAGCCCCTTGTACCTGGTGCCCAGCCCTTTCTTGCTAAAGTGGCTCCCAGCTCTGGCCTCAGCACTGGGAATCCTGGATTCCCATGCCTGGCAAGACTCTCCTCACGCCACAAAGACACCTAGAAAGCCTGTCTGAGCCTTTGTCTTAGGGATTTCCATCTCTACAAAGGCGTGTGGGGTACCAACATGGAACAAAGGGGCCCTTAATGAAGTATTCATGGCCTCCAGGTGGGATGGAGGAGCTCACCTGGATAGTATGCTGGTGAGCCCCTGCGGCTCTGAAACAGTGCTGGCACAGGCTCTTTGCAAATATGTTGGCTTCAAAGTTCATGCAGGGAACGTCATCTACTGAACCAGGCATCGTCCATAGCAGGGATGAAGATCTTCGGCTGACGGGAGGCTGGCAGGGGGCAGCCAGGAGGAAAAGGAGGAACAGCAGCAGTAGACCAGAGCTCAGGGTCTCCCACCTCAGGCTCCTGTGGAAGCAGGAATGTTATTCCTAGACTGAAGTTTGCTGCTCTCAGGGGGCAATGCTGGAACTGAAGGGCATCCAGGTGCAGGGCGGTCAGAATGATCCATGTAATTATAGACAGTAAAAAGGTGTGCTCCAGCAGGGACCTCTTTTAGAAGGGGGCACTGCGCTGCACCCTCAAATAACTGCCGACATCCCCCAGTTTGGGAGTCTCTGCAAACAGAGGGAATCATGCTCACATCCTGCTGTTTTGTTTGATGGAAGTTGTCTTCCTTCAAGCGTTCTTAAAAGGCACAAAAAGGAAGCCTTTCTTCTGGACTATGTTGCTCATGAAGGGATAGCTATAAGCAGCTTAGCAAGTTTGGAAACCAACTGAGACTCTTCCTAAACTTGTTGATCCCACTAAAATTTCTGAGACCTGTAGGACAGTTGACTGCAAAACTGTGAAGGACAGCAAGCATTGCTAACACAACAGCTGGGCTCCACACTCTGGGCTTTCAGCAAGCATCCTGCCCACCATCACCTCTTCTGTGCCACGGGGCCTGAGAGCGAGTCCTTGGATTGGAAGATGTGATCTGTGCTGAGAGGGCTCTGCTGCATTTGCCCCGAGGAGGCACCAACAGGACAGGAAACCAGTATGGGATGAGTCCAGCATTCCTCATGTGGACAGGAGACTGCTCCTCTAAACGTGGACACTTGAGTCCAAGCAGCTGATCAAGGCTATGGCTGCCCCCCAAAACAACCAGGACTAACTTTCAATGCCAAAATCAAGCTACACTATTGGTTTGCTAGTGCATTCATCTGTCGCACACCAGGTTGCACTGGTGCCTACCTTGCTGCCTCCATCCTCGCACTGTGGCACCTTTCTTGACTCGTTCAACACAAAATGCCAGGCAGGACCCTGGGCACTCACCTGCCAAGGATGCAGCACTAAGCAGCCCAGCATCGCTGCCCACCCCTGCCCAGGGAGTGCTGCCCGTGGCTGGAGCCCATGGCACCCCACTGCCTGATGGGCAAATCATTGCTCCCCACATCCCTTGGAGCCTGCTGCCAGGGCACTGCTGTAACAACCCCCAGGGCCTCCAGCATGCATGCGAGCATGCAGCCAGCCACTCTCAGTGCTCCCAGAGCCTCCCAGTGCCCCCAGTACCTCAGTTTCCCTATGGCTCCCAGCACCTCGCCGCCCGCCGCGCTCCCCCTCAATGAAGCTCCCCGTGGGAACCGCGGGGGGCGAGGCCCCGCCCCCTCGCCCTCCCATTGGCTGCCCGCCAGCGGCGATTTGAATACCGCCCGCTGAGTGGCTGGCGCCGGCGTGGGGCTATGGCGCCCCGGGCGCGCGCACCACGTGGCGGTGGCAGCGGGTGGGCGATCGACCCGCCGGGACCGGGCCGGGGGTGCTGAGCTGGGCCTGCCCTGCCCTGCCCGCCCGGCGCCCTCACACCTCGGCCTCCCCTCTGCCCTTCCCCTCGGCCGCACCTCCCCCGGGGCCGCCCCACCGCCTGCCGAAGGTCTGCCCCAGCGCTCCCCCGGGGGCACCACCCCAGGAGTTTGCTAACCCGAACCCCACAGAGGTGCCGAGACAGCCGACTCCTCTGCAAGCACCGCCACAGCCGAACGGCACCGCGGCCCCAGCACAGCTCCAGCAGGAGGGCGCCTCTACCTGCAGCAGTCCCCAGAGGTTTGTCTAACCCGGGCTTCACTCCGAAGCATAAACCCTGCCCGAGCCTCGCTGTTCTCAGTGAAACGTGCTTCACATCTGTCCATCATTGCTCCTGCCACAACTCAACCTCCTCTTCTTCCCAGTCCTGGGGAGCATTAAAATAAGTTTAATTTCACTTTTTGTTTACCCCTTGCAGGCAGCTTGCAGCCCACTCTTCAAACCTGTCTTGCCCAGACAACCCCAGCTATTCAGCTCCGCTAGTCCCCAGAAGTTCTTGTCATTCTGCCAGTAACATTTTTCTCCAGCTGATTTCTGGAAGCAGCAGTGGGATTGTCCTGGGTACAGCCTGGAGCTTGAGATGCTACTTAAGAGCAATAAATCCCACGCACTGGCTATCACACAGCTCACACACACGCTGCAACCCTGCCTCCTGTGCCCTGCACTCCCGTTCTCCCCCAACCGTCTGACCTTTACAGCTGCCAGTCTGGTTTTGATCCTCTGTAATCCCAATTACATTTTGTGCGCGCATGTGTGTGGAATCGCAGTCTAGCCAGCGGGAGCCCTCACGCATGGAAACCCCAGTGTGGCAGCCCGCGTCAGAGCCTCGCATCTCTCCGTGCGAGCCCTTGGGCGCAGGTGCCCGAGGTGGCCTAGCTGCGGAGCCAACCGTGAAAAGCTGCTGTGGTGGCCATGGAAGGGGGAGTGCACAGGGAGCTGCTGGTCTCTGCTTTTCGTTTTCAGAGCAGCAGCTCTGCTAGTAGGTTGATTTTTTGCAGGTACCTTATATATGGAAGTGGCCTCCTGAACAGGTGGAACTTTTTTGTAAGCAGATGGGGCAGGGGGAAGACACCCCAATAAAAATGCTCAAATCCATCTAGGAAACAAAGGGAAGCAGCAAAGTAAGTATTTTAAGCCACAGTCTGGTATGAACTGTGATGTGTCTGGCAAACCCTTAATGTGCTAATTTGCGTGTGGGAGCTCCTATCCTTCATCCAGCACATTCTGGGGTAGCCCAACTGCACACCCCGAGCGTAACAAAGAGCAGGCGAGGGCTGAGTCATTCACATTACAAAATCAAGCTGTAATCGATCAAATGGAGAAATCAATAGTGCAGAGAACAATCCCGATGGCTCATGCTGTATAGGATTTAGTTCTGTTCTCAGTTTTTTTCCATATGCCTTTTTTTTTTTTTT
>WEIS01046608.1:0-19411 GCA_013389965.1 Todus mexicanus
AATAGGACAAGGAATAACAGATGGAAGCTTGAGCACAGGAAGTTCCATCTCAATATGAGGAGGAACTTCTTCACTGTAAGAATGACAGAGCCTGGAACAGGCTGCCCAGAGAGGTTATGGAGTCTCCTTCTCTGGAGACTTCCACACCCACCTGGATGTGTTCCTGTGTGGCCTGCCCTGGGTGATCCCGCTCTGGCAGGGGGGTTGGACTCGATGATGTCTTGAGGTCCCTTCCAACCCCTGACATTCTGTGAATTTATGATTCTATGATACATCCATCCACATTGCAGTGGTGTACAAAGCTGTCACAACAGGCGAATGTACACGTGTACACATACAGGTGCTGTGGTGCCAGTCATGGAGATACTGCTACTGCAGCCGATAATATTATCTTGGAAATCACAGAAAAATTGTGCCCACCACACCTGAAGAAATATCCTGCATTATAACCTCTACTCCAACATCCATAAGAATGTAACTTTCTATTTCTGCTACTCTGTGAATCCGGTTTAAGGCAAAGCAACTCTTTGAATTCCAGAAGTTTGGTTCTACAACGTGTTCAGAGATCTATGGTTTGCTTTCTCTGTAACAGAAGAAGCCGCAGGGTTACAAATAGAGCTTGAGGTTAATATTTGGAAGATGGGATGATCTTTTCACCTAAAAGTGAAGCTTGTCTTCTGGAACGAAGCAGAGTGAAGAAGATCAATGGAGTAATAAATGCTGGTGTTTTGGGTAATTATCACAGACATTTACACACACATACACAAACAAACACACTGTTCATCTCCTTGGCAAAAATCCAACTTTCTTAGGGTTTTTTTAGAATACTTGTATTTCCATCTGACTTGTAAAGGTAGGACTAGATGATCCTTGAGGTCCCGTCTGACCTGGTATTCTATGATTCTATGTCTTCAAGACATATGTACTGTTTTTTAGTATCACCTACCCAAGACGTTCAAAAGTCAAGAGATGGGCTTTCCAAAATCATGGCAGGTGCTCATCTACCACAATAATTTCAAAAATGTAGTTTAGAAGCTTAGTACCTGAGTTATGGTCCTTCAGGCCTTGAGTTACTAAGATACTTGCAATAAGCAGAATTTACTTATTTTTCCAAATGATGGAATCTGGGCATCTCCTACAATCATGCAATTCCATAACTACAAGGTCTCAAGGAAAAGCAACATATATCACAAAATTAACACTAAAATCTTTAGAAATGGTTTGGTTTGAATTTATGAGAATGGTGCTTTGATGTTTGGACCCTTAAAAAGAACTAGAGGGGCTACTGCTGGTAATTTCTTACAAGCAAACTGAGATCTGCTGTTGCTGTTAAATCCCTGGCATCAAAGAAACACGGGGGAGATTTTCATGAGATCCTTCTGTGGCTGCACCTCTCACCACTGAACAACGTTTCTCTCTGTCAGTTTTCTTCTTATGTGGGGAATAAGTGCATTTAAACGCGGTATGTCCTCCTCTGGTTTCTTTATAGTCTTCTCATCCTTTCATGATGACCCAAATATCTGCATCTCTTGCTCCTTAACCACAGCCATTTTGTGCTCCTCAGCCTGTGGCTATCTGCTTGTCCTCCAGGATTTTGAGTGCCCAGCTTGCTGGTTGCTATTTCAGTGTCTCTTCCTGACATTAACCTTTTTGGAGTGAAAAGGTTAATCAGGCAGGAAAAGGAGACATGTTAAAAAGGAGGAATGATGGGAAAGGAAGCGCAGAGAAAGTTCATGACACTGCGGCTTAGTGAGGCTTTGTAACCTGTCCAAACAAAGCACTAGACCTTCAAAAACTCCTACTTACAATGACATGAAAGGCTGTTAGAGAACACATCTAGCAAGGGCTCAGTCGGATCTTCAAACTGGAGATCTTGTGAAATGCACACAGAAGCAAAGCTGCAGCTGACTTCTTCGGAAGAGGATGAGCAGCAACTAATCTCTGGATATACCGTGTCATCATTTCTGCCAGATGACTCATTGAAGTCTATCACAGATTCTGTGTCTCTGGAAATATCTAGACTTAGGCTGAATGTTCTGGTGGAAGATCATCTGGTTAGAAGTTGGTGATTTCTACGTCTCTCATGATGGTCCCTTCCTTCCCTTCCTACAATCCTTGTCTTGCACAGAGCTTGTTTAATATCACCAAACACTTCAGGTTGATGGAAGGTACAAATAGTGTCTGTGCAACTCCCGAAAAGCAGAAGTTGACTTCTAGATACAATTCCCAAAGGCTACCCAACCCATGTATAACACTTCTTCTCAAAGGTGTTGTAGAGATCAATGTCATTTTCCATTTCCCCACAGATGGAGAAACTGAACCAAAAGACTTTGGTCTGGTCTAATTTCCAGGTGCCGAGTGGACAGGATTCACCCAGATGGCTCCTACCTCATTCCAACTGCCTCTGTACTAGTGGGGCAGCACACTGTCCTCTCCACTTTTCTGGAAATGCCTAAAATGTGGGGCATCTCCCAGTCTCCAGGTCTGGATATGCACCATTGCTGCATCCTCACTGTCTGTGGGGAGACGCTCCTGGTGTGCACTTCACTCCCTCTCTAAGGCCACTTTCCACGGGGAAAAACATCAACTGGAGGGGAGCCACAGGTTCCCAGAGGGAATAAATGGGAATGAGGAATAAGTGGCATGCTGCAGAGCACTCCATCTTGGCAGGCTAGGTGAACCTTGGAGACCTTGGGGCTGGTCAGCCTTGGCCTTTGGTGAGGGAAGGCTATCCACTGCCCTGAAGGTGACAGAGCAAGGACTGGCAGCATGCCTCCCTACAACACAGTCTGACAGGTCTTACTGGCCTAACCAGTGCANAAGCTCATCTAGTCCAACCCCCCTGCAGGGAGCAGGGACATCCTCAACTAGAGCAGGTTGCTCAGTGCCCCATCAAGCCTGACCTTGAACATCTCCAGGGATGGGGCCTCCACCACCTCCCTGGGCAACATGTTCCAGTGTTCCACCACCCTAATGGTGAAGAATTTCTTCTTAATATCCAATCTAATTCTACTTTTCACTGATTTAAAACCACTGGCCCCCATCCTATCACTGCCTGCCCTTGTCAATGGTCCCTCTCCAGCTCTCTTGCAGGTCCCCTTCAGGTACTGGAAGGCAGCTATGAGGTCTCTCCAGAGCCTTCTCTTCTCCAGTCTGCTCTGGTCCCCTTGGAGCAAGTGGATTTGCAGTCAGGGACCCTCCCAGGGAAACTGCCCAGGGAAACTTTCTGAGATTGAGCCCTCACCCCATTTTCAGTGAGTACTACTGGACATACCCTTGAGTTAGCCCTTGCTCCCTGTGGGTGCGTGATCCCCTTTCTGGGTACCCTTGAGTGGGAGATTTCCTCTTCCGTGAGCGAGCGTGTGCACACTTGGGGGGGATCTTTCTAAAAAGAATCACTCGCAAAACTCAGGAATTAGTTGTGTAGTAGTATAACTCTGCCTTGCCTGACAGCTGAACTTGTATTTTACTTTGGTCCATCGGAGCCCTGAGTAATTTTTGGATGGAATAGATCTGCATTTTGGGTAGCTACTGCTGTCTGGTTTTGTGGTTGCCTCCAGGACAAAGACTTAGATCTAGAGTCATACGTATTTTTACACCGGTCTCTCAAAGAGTAAACACTAAAGTTACGCATTTCAAAAGCATCTTTAAAATAAACCACAAAAAAACCCCAAATAACAAATCCCCACCAAACTTATTCAGTGAGATTTTGGTTCATAGGTGCCCAGCATGTTGGGGGTTGGACTAGACGACCTTTAGAGGTCCTTTCCAACCCAAATCATTCTATGATTCTGTCTGTTGCATACTTCTTGATTATTTTAATACGGATTTATTTAAATAAATTTATTATTGATTGTTATTATTAATGTAGCATTTATTATTTTGATTGTTATTATTAATGTAGCATTTATTATTTATTATTGTTTATTTAAATATTGATTTTATTTTAATACGGATTTATTTGTTACTAATGTGTTTTGTCTCCTGGTGCACTGCATCTTCCTATGACCATCCCACTGACCATGATGAAGTACTTGTGTGTGTTGCATCACATTTTGCTCCTCTGCAGGCTAAGCAAGGTAGCACAAAAGAGATTTACTCTAGGAAGGACTTGCACTCGTTTGGGGTTTTTTTTAGTGACAGGATGCTACCTTGCAACACCACAGACCATTTTAAGGCTCGATAAAATCAATGAACACTACCTTATGCAGCTGAAAGCACTGGAAAAAAGCAGCTAGCAGGGTCACCATAGAGCAACTGTGTGCATCTAAAATCCGGAAAGATCAGTTTTTGCATTCCCACCACAGGACAAGACATAGCAATTCCTTATGTTGTTGCCTTCACCCTGCAAGGATCTGAATAGCAGGGCTCACGGTCCTGTGGGAGAGTCCTGCATGATCTTTGCTGCCATTTAGGTTAATATTTAACTGTGTATTTTCATTTAATCTCTAAAATCTTGCGCGCTGCACTGGTAGAAAGCACAATCCAGACACTCCGCGGGCACAAGGCTCTTTGTAAGGAAGGGCTGTTCACTGCTGTAGGGTCTGATCTGTGAAAAGAGGCAATATTGCACAGCGAGAGCTGATTTGAGAGGCAAGTGAAGCTCCTTCAGTGCCTATAGTGTAGACAGAACAATGCCTAAGAAGCAGGCATTTAAAGACAAGGGTCCTTCAGAGAGTTAGATTCCCTCTCCAGTCAGGCTTGGCTTGCTCTGAAGTTCCCTCTCCATGCAATGATGAGAGGTAACTGGGGGTTTGATGACTACATTATGGATCAAGTCTTTTAGGGAATATGAGATGTCAAGAAACCTTCATGGATTGCGGCAGCGAGCGCTTTTCTGCATGAATCTACAGTTCTGCAGTGAGATCCTCTAAACACTAAGACAAAACGTCATCCCCCAAACATCCAAGCGGTGCATAATAGCTTTTGTCCCAGTCAACAGGCTATTTTAGTGCTTTCTTGTAGGTAGACTGCTATGTAGCTTAGAGATTCATTTTTATCCTTTCTGGATACATCCAGAGGTGTCTTGCCCCAGAAGACAGAGCAAAGCAGGAGGCAAGCTCTCTAGTCTTCCCTCAATTCTCTAACCCCTCGATTACTCCTCTTAACACAGTCATAGATAGAATCAAACGCGCTAGCAGCAGGGTTAAGCACACGAAACCCAGCTCACTCACTCACCTCAGGGTTCTTCAGTTCCTCAGTTACGTAGTTCAGGTTGTTCCATCCATCGTAGGACCAGAGCCCCTGGTAAAACGCCACTCCAACTGCCCCGATACCTGAGGCGGTGTTTTGAAAAGCGTTTTGAAAACTCTGGGTTTGTCCCTTGGCAAGCAGCACCAGTCCGCCCACCACGATCGCCAGCAAAGCCACGAGTTTGGCAGCTGTAAAAATGTTCATGATGGACGTCGCCAGCCTCACGTTGAGACAGTTGATGATGGTTAAAAGCAGGATGCAGGCAGCTGCCGTACATTTAACGACAACCTGCGGAGACGAGCATCCTGGGTAGAACGGCGCAACAGCGTACTCAGCAAAGCTCAGACAGACAGCTGCCAAACCAGCTGGTCTCACCAGGATAACAGAAGTGTAGGCGAAAAGAAAAGCAGGAAAAGAACCAAAAATCCTCAAGATGTAAATATATTCTCCTCCAGACTCTTTAATTATGGTTCCAAGCTCAGCGTACGACAAGGCTCCAAACGTGGCCAGGAGACCACACGCTGCCCAGATCAGCAGGCTGCTGGCAGGGCTCCCCATATGATGTAGGACCCACTCAGGGGACATAAAGATTCCCGAGCCTATCATGGTGCCTGCAATTAATGACACTCCGCTGATCAGGCCAACTTCTTGCTTCAGTCTCAGTTTCTCCTTGTCTTCACTCAGATCTGCCGATGAATGAGGCGAATCTGTTGTCTTCCTTTTCCTCATGGTGGAAATGCGAGGTGATGTTATTCGGAGATAGTGAGGAGTAAGACTGAGGCATCGGAAGAAGGACGGTCTCGGGCTTTTAGGGTTAAGTTAATAATTACAAAACCCGCACTGAACAATGTCAGGAAATGCAAACTTACTTTCCGCGTTTTTCATTCTTTCATTACCCACCTAATCTTGGGAATTTATCATGGTTCAGATTCTGCCAGGACCGATTATCTGTGAGTGTCGTTGCAAGCCATGGTGATGGATAACATTCGGCACCACCTCAGAGTCACTCAACACCTTACTTGGACTGTGTCCCTGATTACCTCTCCTTTAAATTATCCTCTCGTAAATCTGCACTTTATTCTTTGAGTAAAAGTTAATGCTTAAGCACCTGCTTTAGTGCTCAATCATATTTTCATTCCCCGCTACAAAGTGATCAAACAAACAAGCTGTCACCCAACATGCTATGGCTTTACCCAACGAGAAACATTTCCAGGGTCTTAATTAAAGACACATAAATGTTCTGCTAAAAACAGCCTTGGCTTTCTTTTTCTGTGCAACAGCAGGGGGCAATTCTGTTTATTTCAAACTTCAGAAAATGCAGAAGGAGAAGGATGAGAAGGCTATACATTTTTTATGGGCCCTTTTTGCCAACGTACATGAGATATGCACATTCTTAACAGACCATGATCTTCAGAGGACTTTGCTACAGGCATTTTGGTGCCCACCCAAGAGAAACATAGAA
Organism: Todus mexicanus; assembly: GCA_013389965.1. Classification (NCBI taxonomy): domain Eukaryota; kingdom Metazoa; phylum Chordata; class Aves; order Coraciiformes; family Todidae; genus Todus; species Todus mexicanus. The sequence goes on from WEIS01046608.1 coordinate 6,656, forward strand.
CAAGCTTTTGGAAATGCCACTGACCCCTACTTTGAAATCTAACCCATAAAATTGCAGACTTCGGAGAGGGTTCTACTGTAAATCTGAATATTGTTACAGTGCACCAAGGTGTATTTTGTGATCTGTGATATATATGAAGTCTTGAGCTGAAGGGAATTTCCATATGGATTCCTTTGAACTTAAATTAAACTCTACTGATTGCAACTGTCAAGAAGGGAAGTTACTGGTCTTGGTGGTCTCTGGCAGACTTCGGTTGTGATGAGTATCAGAGAACAGGAGTGAGACTTTCCTCAGCCCTTCATGGAAACAGCAGACCTCGAATCTTTCAAGCTATTTGTCCTCCTCAACCATTTGAGCTAAAGCCCCCCACGAATGTAAGCAGAGAAGTATATTTATTGTTTGCCTAAAAATTCCTTCTCTTCTAAATTGCTTAGATTTTGTCTTCCCTTGCTTCTTTTAAAAAATCATCTCACTAGTTTTGCAGTTTTCTTCAAGAAGGACTCTCAGCAAAACTCAAGGGCCCATAAGGAAATCGACATCGACAAGTGGCATAATTTCTCATGCTAAAGCAATAAAGCCACAGAAATTTTAGCACCGGGTTGGAGGCCCTTAATTTATGCAAAGAAGCAAAAAACCCTTCAAATCTTACTAAAGAGTAGGGGGGTTTTTCAAGTATAAATCTTATTGTTAGATGAATGATGGATTGGACAAGATGACCTTTAAAGGTTCCTTCCAACTAAAGCATTCTATGAAGGAAATAATGAGAAATGGTTTGGGGCATTGCAGGGGATATTAGAAGCTATTCCTAATACCGGCTCACTAATGTTCACTACGAAATGGATCCTGGATGAAATTCTCCTAGTTTCAAAGTGACTTACAAAAATTCAGAGCTGATGAAGCAATGAAAGATCACAGTATCAAGTAGATCTTTGTAGCAAAGATGTAAGATCTGGGAATAAACATAAGCATCTTGTACTGCAAAGGTGCAAGTTAACTGCATTTCCAGTTAATGGTTTGCAGAGTGCTTGAGAACTTGGAAGGGAGGCATCCCAGTAATGAGGAGTGTTTTGTTTTATTTCTACTAAGCAACAGTGCTCTTCTGTTAGCTGGTTTAGCTATTTGTAGCGTATTCTTTGAAAAATAGGTAATCAGTGTTAGTAAGGTGATGCTGGAATCCTTCAGGGGTCTAAAGGTCGGCTTTTTATCTGCACTCTAGACACTCTTCTTCTGTGTGCAACCATACGTGTATTAGGTATATATTCACCTCCATGGCCACTAGACCATGCCCTGAAGTGCCACATCTAATCATTTTTTGAAGAGTAGAGTTCATAATTATTTGGGAGCTGGGGCTGTTCAGCCTGGAGAAGAGGAGGCTCAGGGGGGACCTTCTCCCTCTCTACAACTTCCTGAAGGGAAGGTGTAGACAGGAGGNCGATAAGAACGTGAAGCGATTCCTGTGGAAGTTAAGGCAGTCTGACTGCTTTGAATTATTATTTCTCCACCATCTTGTCCTGGTTTTGACTGATATTGGCAGTAAGGAGCAGTCATAAGATATTTGAGTCAGATGGATCGTCACAATTACAATTTGTCGAAACCGGCTTTATGAAAGGGTGTCTCACTGCTTCCCTTCAGAAGGTGTGTGTAAGGAGGGGTACGAATAAAAGTATTTCTTTCTCCTCCTGTGGATTAGCAGAGCTTTGTTGCTCAAACTGCCAGGCAATAAATCCACTACCTAAACAACTGTCGCTTTTCATTTACCTTTGACATTGCAATGGGTGGTTGCCATCTGCTGGTCTCTACACAACAAGGCAGCTTTGGCTACTGAAACGGGGCTCAGTCTACGTTTGGTTTTGATGTTCTGCATTACTGATTAAAAAGAAACCCTACGGTGAGTATTAGTTCCGCAATATTAAAATAATATCGAGGCCAATCGCATCCTGGGCAGCATCAAAAGAAGTGTGGCCAGTGGATCGAGAGAGGGGATTCTGCTGCGTCCAGCTCGGGAGCGCTCAGCACGGGAAGGACATGGACCTGATGGAGCGGGGCCAGAGGAGGGACACGAAAATGATCAGGGGGCTGAAACACTTCTCCTATAAAGACAGGCTGAGGGAGCTGGGGATGTTCAGCCTGGAGAAAGGAGACCTGCTCCAGTTGCAGATGTCCCTGCTCACTTCAGGGGGGTTGGACTAGCTGACCTTTAGAAGTCCCTTCCAACCCAAACCATTCTATGATTCTGTGATTCCATAACACAAACGGAGTATATTTGAGTTGTGAATGAAAACTCCTTACGGCCTTAGGGCTATTTTTATCTCAGCAATAGTTATGAGGGCTAGAGAAAGCTAATTTAAGGTAAAGGCCAACGTCAGTGGTGAGAACTAGACAAAACATGTGGGCAAGTATTTTGCAATATTTAATTTTGGGCCCCAGGAGTGGTATTTGGAACACAGTTATGGGTTTGGTTTCCCTGCCCTACACTTGGGAAAGAGCTAAAGAACTCAATGTAGGGATTAAAACCAACCCACAATCTGAGGATGGAGTGGTCAAAACGGTTGCCCATAACATTCTTTGGAGGTAGACATCAAGACTACGCTTACAAAATTGTGCAGGGATCAAAATTTTCCTTCTTCTGAAACAGAAAAAAAACCCCAAACAAACCAGACAATAAAAAGCCACCAAGTTGTTTGAGAGGTACTAAAGGTTAGAGAAAACAACCAGGACGTAAGATGTGACATAGAATCCCACAAATCCGATACCCTCATCTCCAAAATGACGTCTTTGAACTGGAATAGCAGGCAGATCTTGGTGCCTGCACTTGTGACATCGGTAGAGATGACTACTTGAAAGAGGGAGGAAATAAAGGTTAGGAAAGTGGAGCTCTGAAATACATCTTGAGCTCAGAAGGAAAACTGGAGCAGAGAGAAAACACACCCCAGGTGCCCTGTGTGAAAACAGGAGCAGGAAAGAGGACTTCTTTAGAGGTATGTGCTGGATTTGGCTGGGATAGAGTCAATTCGCTTCATAGTAGTTACTGTGGGGCTACGCTTTGGATTTGTACAGTGTTGATAATTCAGAGATGCTTTTGTTATTGCTGAGCAACACTTACACAGTCAAGGTCTTTCCTGCTCCTTAGACTGCTCCATCAGTGAGTAGGCTGGGGACACAGAAGAAGTTGGAAGGGGACACAGTTGGGACAGTTGACCCCAGCTGGCCAAAGGGATATTCCATGCCAGATGATATCATGCTCAGCGTGTAAAGCTGAAGAAGGAAGGGCAAGATGTTTGGAGCGATGGCATTTGTCTTCCCAAGTCATGGTTATGTGTGCTGGAGCCTGGCTGTCCTAGAGATCACAGAATCACAGAATCACAGAATGTTAGGGATTGAAAGGGGCCTTGAAAGATCATCCAGTCCAATCTCCCTATTGCCGGAGCAGGATCACCTAGACCGAGTTACACAGGAACGCATCCAGGCAGGTTTTAAAGGTCTCCAGAGAAGGAGACTCCATAACCCCCCTGGGAAGCCTGGGCCAGGCTCTGGCACCCTCACTGCAAAGAAGTTCCTCCTAGATGACTGAACCTGCTTGTTGGGAAGTAGTGAATGGATTCCTTGTTTTGCTTTGCTTAGGTGCTTGCCTTTTGCTTTACCTATTACACTGTCTTTATCTCAACCCACAAGTTTTCTCACTTTTACTCTTCCGATTCTCTCCCCCACCCCACTGCAGAGGAGAGCGAGCGAGTAGCTGTGTGGGACTTAGTTGCTGGCTGGGGTTAAACCACAATAAAGTATCTGCCTGAGGAAGGGGTGCCTCATAGTGTTTGACTCTAAACCTCTACCTTCCCAGTACATACTGGTTCATCTCACATTTGAGTCCTGAAACAGCACAACTTTAGGCTTCCACCCTGATGGAGATGACCTGGACACACCAGTTCCATCTGTGATGCTGTCAACCCCTGTGCACCCAGGGGCTAGTAGTGCTTGGTTGACCCCAAGGGGTCAAGGTCCCCAGCACACCCTGGAGCAAAGAAGCTCTGGCTGGGATTGTAAAAATGCCAGCAGGAGTTGAAGCTAGTAAAAAACTCAGCCTGGGATAGTGGGAGTAGGATGGGGAGTGGAGCTGGGGATGCATGACAGCCCTAGGCTTCACAACAAGAGTAATCACTAAACCAGAGCTTGTTTAAGTTTTAGCAGTAGCTGCCTTTGCCTGCCATGTTACAAGAGCAGATCTGAGCCCAGGGGCTTAAGAGGGAATCTAAAAACCAAGAATTTACCATAAGCTGAGTTAGTGCTTCCAGCCTGGGGCTGCGGGGAGCTGAGCATGAGGCTCCCCCGTCTTGCTCAGGAAGGGCTCAGCATATTCTGCATCTGCAACTATGAAACTTCGAAAGATCGGCTTCTGTTTTACAGATTTTCTGCATGAAAATGTATTTGGCAACCCAGATGTCACCAATCAGATAGGAAATATTTTGTTTAGTTACCTTAGTGTATTCCAGAGGAAGCTACCAGTGTTGCACCACATGTTCTCTGGGTTGCTCTGCTGAGCTGGGCACTGGGCAGCAACAGTCCCACTCTTCTGTGTTACACAGGTAGCCTCAAATAAAAAAAACTGTTATAGAAAATAGTGATGAAATAACACAAAACAAGAACCACAGATGAAAATAAAACAACGATAACTTTCAGAAGTGCTGATCCCATGGCTGCGTGCAAAGGTCAAGAGTTGAGACTTCAGGTTCAGCTTACAAACATTTACTTTTATTAGAAATACAAAATACTTACTAGAAAGGTTTAGAGTAAAACTAGAGAAGGTAATGCTGCCTCTGATATTTATTGGAGTGGCATTCTAAAGCAAACCAAGCAAATAAGGATTGCGTTTTTACCACTAGACACTGCAAACACTAGAAACCAGTGCAACCAGAGAGGATCTTAAGTGACCCATGGAGAGAAATAGGGGAGTATCTGTGCAAGGGTTTATTCAGTAGTGAAAAAAACCCGCAAGAAAACTACAAAAAATCAACAGTCTTAAACTGATGCTGGCTCCAGGATACCACATTTTGATAGTGTAGGCAGCTACTGTATAAAGTGCCGTTGCTACATTTTCTTTCACTCACTGAGGGAATATTATACAAATTTCTTCCTTCTTTCCTCTTTACATCCATATTTCCTGATTTTATAGCTGTATGTACACACAGCATTTCAAACCTGTCCCGTTTTATTCTTCTTTTCCCAGCAGTACTTTTAAATTAGCCTCAACAATTTCTCTGCATTTGTCTGTACTCTTAAGAACTCCTTTTAAACTTTGGAATTAATACTTCATTTATGTATTAAGTTTAATTAAAGATCAGCTTATCTTGTCCTATATGAAGTCTGTTTTGCAGGATCATTATCAAAAGAATGCTGGCATTTTAAATACCAGAACACAAATAAACACTTCCATTAATACTTTCTACCTACCAAGCAAGATTAAAAAATAGAATTAAAACATGGCTATATTTGCAACTCCAAAATTGTGTTTAATCAGTGAAACACATTTCTACATTTATGAGTAGATATATGTATGTACTTCCTCTAACACTTAAGAGTTCCACTATTTTTCAAACAAACTTTTACAACACATCTTTAGAGCTTAACCTGTAAATTTACACTCACTGTGTTAGGTATCATTCTATAATAAAATTGTATGGTTCTTGTTAAAAACATCGCAATCATACTGGCTCAAATTGTTCCTGCTTTTCTGCGGTCAAAAGTGGGCACAGTAACTGAAGGTACTAAACTCAATCCCTTAAAATAGAGATTAACCAGGGCATCACCAGCAGAGATAAAGAAGTCATTATCCCACTCTACTCAGCACTGGTCAGACCACACCTTGAGTCCTGCTTTCAGTTTTGGCCCCTTGTATACTAAAAGGATGCAGACAGGCTGGAAAGGGTCCAGAAAAGGGCCACGAGGATGATCAGAGGACTGGCAGACCTGACATATGAAGAAAGGCTGAGAAAACTGAGTTTGTTAATCCTGGAGAAGAGAAGGCTCAGAGGAGACCCTGTTCCCATGTCCCAGTCCATAAAGGGTGGCTACCAAGAAGGTGGAGATCCTTTTGACACGGAGTCCCATGGGGGAATGGGGACAAATAACTCCTGGGGACATTCTGATTGGACTCCAGAAGAAAAGTTTACACCATGAGAACAATTAGACTTCAGAATAATCTCCCAAGGGAAATGGTGGATTCCCCTACACTGGACAGCTTGACAGGGCGCTGGGCCAGCTCATTTAGACTGTATTTCTTTACCTTGGAAGGTTGGACTAGAAGATCCCTGAGGTCCCTTTCAACCTGGTATTCAATAATTAAAAGATTTCACCAAAATTTATAACTATTTTTCAATGAAACCCTGGACCAGAAGTGACATCTAAGGCCCACAGAAGGCAGCTCCTTTCCCTACTGCCCCAAGAGCATCTTCCTGCCAATAACCCAAAAGTCTGGAGGACCCTTTGCCTGCCTTTCTCTTTTCTTCTTAATCACTGGAGCAACAGGGAGGCAGCATCCAGCTTTGGTAGCGGGTGGAAGACTACAAAAAGCACTTGGAGAACAACAGCCAGGAATAAAAATAGGGTAAGGGTAGCTTCCAGGAGCCCATGAAAGTTTTGTGGGCTGCTCTGCCTGTTTGCTTTCTCCGGTCACAGTACGAAGCACAGGGTGGGGCTGGGTCGGCTTATCCTGCACGGCACCGGCTGTGGTCAACACGTGCGGGGCAGATCACTCTTCCACTGCTCTTCCCCCATACTGGGATGTGCTTCAGCATGCAGTCAGGGCCAGTGTGAGGTCAGGCTTTGCCCCTGTGTGCCCAAAACATTTCCTTTCTGGAGTAGGTCTAGCCTGCACGATGGGCTCTGGGCCATGCTTCCAGCACTGCGAAGTTGATCTACTGGGATAAGCTTAGTCAGGGACAAGGGGACTTAGCTGGTTCCCGTGCCTGTTACTGCCTAGCTTCTTGAAAAGCTAGGAGAAGGGATTAATTTTAACACCCTGTTTAATTATAACCTCACTTGGACTCTGCCAAATTTCAAGGAAAAAAAAAAGTTCACCTGGAAAAGCAACATGGGTTATAAAACTCTTTTGTATCTCTGGCTGGTGCATTATGAAGTTGTAACAAATGTATTTTGCAGCTAATGTTTCCTCTTGTACAGTTGTACCAACAGAAAAACTAATGATCCTGGGAAGATGGTGATGTGTGGAGATTGTAATTACTCCCATCTGTATGCTTTGGTTAAAGTTATAAATAGATATGAATAAAAGGAAGGCTAAAACAGATTAGACAGCTTTTCTTGGCCTTCCAGGGGAAGTATGTGTGGGAGACGGGGACCAGGTTTTAATTCCATTGGCTCTATTTCCACTTTAGGATCATATGGAGAAAAGAACTGCGCTTAAAGGCTTGGAGGACTCTTTTTGCTCCCACATCATTGCTTGCTAATTGCCCTCGTCAGCAATGCAGTCAGATGATAAATTCATGACGTAATGAGGATGTCCAAGAATCACTCTGAAGACGCGGTGTTCTCTTGAATGCAAGTTGGATGAATGTACAGATGTTGTCTTCTAATTCTTAGCCCTCAGCCAAGATGAGTGGAAAGGAGCTCTTATTTACACACAGAAGCTTCCTGTTTTGCAGTCCACTAACAGGATGTATTACAAGGGAAGGAGAAGTTTCCAGCCGAGCTGGATTTCTGTCTGGAGCCAGCTCAAGCCAGTAGGCAAAGTGAGCCGCAGGCTGTGGGGTGTGGTCTGGTGCCTACCTTCCCTGTGCCAGGGAAATGGGAATTGATCGCTTCCATCTGAACAGCTAAGCTCTGCTTCCCACTCGCCAAGCTCTTCGCTCCCAGCGCTACAGGAACAGCAAAGGTGTAGCTGGGTGGGCGGTGGGTTCCTCCTCCAGAAAAACAAAGCTCTGCTCTTCCTTCTCGCCCTGCCTTTTCCATTTTCAGCTACAGATGCTGGCTCACCCTTGAGCCCCCACCCAGTGCTGGGGGGTGCGGATGCACATGCGGCTGTTGGGCCCTGATAGGAGATTAGCTGAAGACAGGGGTCCAGCTCTGCAAGAAAGGGAGAGCAGGCTCGGAACATGAACATGAATTTGGCAATATTAACAACGGCATTATTTCAGCTCGATGAATTTTTGCATTTGTTCCACGTTTGACTAACTGCCTAGGAAGAGGGATGTGCTGGAAACAGAAGAGGGATTTCAGAAGTCTGTAAAACCTGCAGATGCAGTTAAAGAGAAGCCCACATATGTATGAATACACCATCGCTATTTATGTAATACTTTATGCAATCCGTGCACAACATCGACACCCACTTCTTGCTATTACAGTGCTCAACCATTTTTGTTTATGCTCAGGAAGCAAGCTAGGATTTCCCTTCCTGAAAATATCTCCAGCATCTTATATTCGCTGTACGATCCCTTGTTGCTCTGAAGGTATGTTTGGCATAGACCAAGGTTTGGGTTCTCTGTGTGGAAACAGGGACCAGTGAGTACGTCTTCATGTTTTAATGGTGAGCCAGAATGGGAAGTCTAACCTCATTCTGAGCTGCTCTATGGTTGTGCTGTGTTTGGGTATTCAAATGATGTGCCCGGTCACATAGACATAGCTTGTCACTTCTGGTCAGCCCCCTTGACGCTAAGAACATGAAATTCTGGGGAGCCTCAGGTATGGATGAGATTGAAGAAAAATATATAGTTGAATGATTACACTGCAAGAGCAGAGACGATCACAGATGTCCAATGTTATCCTAAGCAAAGTCCACTTGGTGTTGGGCTGCTTGTTCAGAGCAGTATCAGAAGAACCTACTGTAGTTGGGAGGATCAATATTTGATACAGCCATAGGTAGAAGGGTGTTAATGAACCTAAGGTGAGAGATATTATATAAGCCAAAGTACCATTGCAGATCTTTCTTCTAGTTTATCCTCTGTACTATGGCTTCGCATTTTTGAAGATACAGGGAATTTCTAGCTCATGCAGGTTGATGAGACTTCATGCAATAACATTAAAACTTATGGATATGCTTTTAGGATTCTTACAATGTTTTTCCTTGAGAGAGAAAGAAAACACCCCACATTCTTCCCACTCTTCCTTGTTCTGATATGGGTGAACTATCTTATTCTAAGTGTGCAAAAAACCCATACTGCCTCTTATTCAGAACTCTCGTTCGGGCATATTTCTTTGAATTATTTTATCTTCTTAGAAAGTAGAGTGTTTACTCATTACCGCTTAATATATGAAATGAGCGAGAATCAATGGGATGCTCATCTTCGAGGTTTCATTCTCCGAACTGAGTACAACAGGCGATCTTCAATTCTAAGAGCCACAGTGCAGCGTGAAGAGTTCCTGGAACTTAATTCTCCACTGGAAAGCAAAACACGCTTCTGTTGAGACACGCAGGCTTTTTTCTTAAGATAAGCATTGAGAAGGGAGTGAAAGTGAATGTGAAAACCAGCTGGCGTTATCTCTGGCTCCTGCCACGGCGAAGCTATTCACATTCATGTCCGTGCAGCGATGCCATCGGTTACTCTTGCTCTGGTACAATGACTCTCTGTGACTCTGAGGTACATTTATGAAGCCTGTTTATACCTCAGCCAATTATGAGGTGGTGAATGACTCAGGGACAAAAGCCATCTTGCTGGTTAAACGAGTCTTCAGCTGACACCTTCTTGGCCATTCTAGCAGAGGCTTACTTAGCAAAGACTTTCTTAGATGTGCTTCTTTCTTGGGACAAGTTGATGAGGTTCTTGCACTGCAGAGCTGTGCATTTCATTTGCCAAAACCTCCTCTCACGCATTTGCTTTAAACCTCCTGCAGAAGAGCTTGTTGGGAAAAGCTGATCATGTCTTCAGGAGCAATGATCATCTAACTGAACAGCAAATCAGCAGCCCCATATTTTAGAACAGCAGTATACCAATGAGTAAGTTTAAAAATGGGATTAGTAACAAAATTTATTGTAATTCATCTGTGAATGTTCTGTTGGTCCTAAACTGTTCTCGAGAGGAGAAAGCTGAGAGGGGATTTTATCAATGTCTGTAAGTATCAGAGGGGTGGATGTCAGGAGGAGGGAGCCAGTCTCTTTTTCGTGGTGTCCAGCAATAGGACAAGGAATAATGGGTGTCGGCTTGAGCATAGGAAGCTCCATCTCAGCAGGAGAAGAAACTTCTTCACTGTGAGAGTGACAGAGCCTGGAACAGGCTGCCCAGAGAGGTTATGGAGTCTCCTTCTCTGGAGACTTTTCAAACCTACCTGGATGTGTTCCTGTGTGGCCTGCCCTGGGTGATCCTGCTCTGGCAGGGGGTTGGACTCGATGATCTCTTGAGGTCCCTTCCAAGCCCTGACATTCTATGAATCTATAAATCTATGAAATTTGCACCAGCTCAGTATGTTATGCCCGTTGCTAGCGAGTGAAAACAAAAACCAAACCAAAAAACCATAATAGATAGTCTTCAGGTAGAGACAGGTAGAGGAAACAAATGGAACTGCTACCACAGTTTTGAGCAGCAGAGCAGACTGGGCTTTTCAGCGCAGAGAGTCAAATGAGCTCCCAGGAATTGTACTAAAGGAAGGCCCTTTTGTACCAGTTTTTGTGTTAAATGGGAAATGTGGAGGCTGCTAAGGTAACTCAGAAAGGTTCTTCCCACACACGGGAAACAACTGTAGAGATGCATTGGTTTAAACGTTAAAATTGGACAACGTATGCAATTGCATGTAGCAGGCCAAATGCTGTGATAGAGAGGAGCGCTGTGGAAAAGGGCTTGGGGGTGCTGGTGGACGAGAAGCTGGACTTGACCAGACAGCGTGCGCTTGCAGCCCAGAAGGCAAATTCATCCTGGGCTGCATCAAAAGGAGCGTGGCCAGCAGACCAAGAGAGGGCGCCTCTCTGCTCTGCTCTGGTGAGACCTCCCCTGCAGTGCTGCATCCAGCTCAGCTCTGGAGCTCTCAGATCTAACAGCAACAGCTTTCAAAACTGTCAGGGGATGTGGACGTCGTGGCGCAGCAGGACAAATTTCATTCACATACAAACCTCTAGGTCCTGGAGTTTGTGGCTTCAGAAAATGTAGACATCTTCAGGATCAGACACTAGCTGGGTGGGGTGATTAGGACTGCAGCTCTCAATTTCTGAGCGCTCTTCAATTAAGTGCCTTGCCTCATAGTGCCTTGGTCTCATAAGAACCCTGTCGAGGAAGGCAACAGTATCCAGGTTTTCCATATCCTCGGCTGCTTTTCTAAACCGTGGACTGTGTGTTTGTTTAGTATTTTTCACTGAGGGTGCTTGCGCACAGAAAAAACAAAGCAGAACCGCGTTAATGGAGTTTATCTGAAAGGTTTGGAGTGTGAGCAGAGGCCAGCCAGCTGTTAACACCTCCTTAAAAGCAGAAACAGCCAGAAACAGCATTTTGTAATGGAGTGATAGCAAGTTCAGCTATCTAAAGTATTAAGGACTTCTAATGTTTCCACTCAGAACAAAGGTAAGAGAGAAAGGCTTTTCTCCAACTATGGCAGCGTGAGCCAAAAAACTTCAGTGCCCTTACTAAGTTGTGAAGTGTGTGGTGATGGAATCTTTTTTAATTATTATTTTCTTTTTTTTTTTCTTTTTAGGAAAATACTTCAGAAAATAACCAAGTACTTGTATTTCTCAGATCAAATCCCGATCTGACTGCGCTTAAACATTTCCCTGTTTTGTGACCAGGTTGGGTTTTTTCGGTACAGGGAAGCAGGCTGCTGGAGAAGTCGTTCAACTTTGCGCTTATCAAGTGCACGTGGAGTTCCTCCTGAATGTTTAACGCTTTATACAAACACTGATAAGAATTACCCAGGACAAACAGGGTCCCCAAAAGATTCTGAGCGGGAGAGCTGGTGTAACGCAGACCAGCTGCTGCAAGTGTTTGGGATGCCAAGAACGTGACAGGGTTTTCTTCAGTCCCAGCTGGTCTGCGTGAAGGGGAAGGATGACTTGGAGGCTGTGACTTAGAGAACTTCTTGGAGAAAAGGAGGCTGAGGGGAGACCTCATTAATGTTTATAAATACGGAAAGGACGAGTGTCGGGAGGACGGAGTCAGGCTCTTCTCGATGGCAGCCAGTGATAGGACAAGGGGTAACGGGTGTCAACTAGAACACAGGAGGTTCCACTTGAATATGAGGAGGAACTTGTTTGCAGTGAGGGCGCCAGAGCCTGGCCCAGGCCGCCCAGAGGGGTTGTGGAGTCTCCTTCTCTGGAGATGTTTAAAACCCACCTGGACGAGTTCCTGTGTGACTTGGTCTAGATGATCCTGCTCTGGCAATGGGGGGATTGGACTGGATGATCTTTCAAGGTCCCTTCCAAATCCCGAACAGTCTATGATTCTGTGATTCTCTCCTCAAGTAAGCAAAGGAGTTGGCTTTCCAGCCCTGCAGCCTCCCTGCAGACAGCCCAATGGCAGCAGTGGGACAGGAATAATGGTGTAAGCTTGAACATTGGAAGTTCCACCTCAACATGAGGAGGAACTTCTTCACTGTAAGAGTGACAGAGCCTGGAACAGGCTGCCCAGAGAGGTTGTGGAGTCTCCTTCTCTCGAGACTTGTGAAACCTTCCTGGACGTGTTCCTGTGTGGCCTGCCCTGGGTGATCCTGCTCTGGCAGCGGGGTTGGACTCGATGATGTCTTGAAGTCCCTTCCAAACCCTGACATTCTGTGATCCTGAGAAGGAGGGAGGGAGACAAGGAGGGAAGGAGCGAGCTCCCTGAAGGGACATTG
>WEIS01046610.1:0-10569 GCA_013389965.1 Todus mexicanus
TGAGGTCCCTTCCAACCCTTTCCTCCCTTTCAACCCTTCCAACCCTTTCCCTCTCCCCCCAGAGCCATCACACTGAACAGATGCTGCAAGCTTGTGAGTACCTGCTGGAAAAAATCCCACCCACATCACGGGACCTGCTGTGGAACTAGAAAACAACTGGTGGTGTTTAACATGGTGGGGACAAGGAGGGGCAGCCCCCAGGACTCCTTCCACAGGACCCTCCCCAGAGATGCTCTGCCCAGGGCTTGCCTTTCCCCTTTCCACACCTCCCTGCAAACAGGCAGGGACGCCTTGATGAGGGAGACCCGCAGATTTACTGGTGAATAAGCTTTATTGAGAAGTTCTCCACAATACTGCCAACACCGTTTGCCTGGCTCGATGTAATTCAGTCTTTCTTTGCGTACAGCAAGTGCCAGTTTTGCAAGAGCTGCAAGTGCCTCGTGAAACTCCAGAGAGCCGGTAACTTTTTGTGTAACGTGGGGCTGGTTTTAACTTTCCTCAGTATTTTTTCTTAGTGTGAATAAAGCCGAGGATGGCTTTGACCACAAGCAGGGCTCAGAGTTGGGCTCTGCTGGTGCTGGAGGAAAGCCAGGGTCCTGCTGATGGAGACAGTTCCTCGGGGAATGGCAGGAGAGGATTCGCAGGGGCAAAAGTCATCGCATTATTAGTGGTTTTTTTGATAAGCATCTCAACCTGGGGATGATGAAGGGCTTGGCTCTGTGGGGTGGGCAGCACTTTCTCCTGCTGTGGGTATTTTTCTGAGGGAGCCCCACACCAGCCCCACGAGCCCCTGCTCCCTTCACACCCTTTCTGCCCATTCCATGCCACAGCTCAGAAAAAGCTTCACTTATACTCATTTAGCTGCTTGCCTTCTCCCTAATTGAAATCATTAACCTCCTCGCTTAATGAAGAAGAGGACCAGGGGGAGAGTGGGAGGGTGCTGGGGCCAACAGCCCCCTCCCGGGCTGCTCCACTGACTCCCTCAACTGGCTGAAAACGTGATTTTTGAATTTGGCCACCGGGAGCAAAAAAAACCCCAACCAACTCCCCAACAACCGTGCTTTGGTTGTGGGGCTGGCGGGGTATGGTTCCCTGCGCCCCCCGGGGCCGTGGCAGGGCTGACGCCGGCATTTCATCTCAGCGGAGAAGTCATCGGCTCTGACCACAGGGAGGGTTTTGCCCGCCAGGTCCCACTTTGCTCCCCTATATTTAGCCCATTATGAATATGGAAGAGCGTTGAAAATGATTCGCCCAGACATCCCTCTGTCCAGCCGAATAACGTCAAAGGCAGGAGCGGGGATGGGAGCTGCGCGCCCTGACAAGGGGCCCTGGCCCCCGCTTGGCCTCGTGGGGCGTGGATTGGGGGTCCCTGCAGCCACGTGGGGGAAAAAAGTCACACTCGTGGCTTTAGGGACCCACATTGCGACTGTTTGGGGGTGCTTGGAGTGGGATGCTGGCTAGGGGAGCGCTCCCCCCACTGCAGCGTGCCGAGCAGGCGCCCGGAGTCTCAGCTGCCTTTGGAAGGGGCCACGGCGGGGATGCCGCGCAGTGCCCAGCTGCGCACCGTGCTCTCCAAGGGCGCAGCGGCCACATCCCTCCCTCCCACTGCCCGACAACCCCGCGGCTGGCCGGGCATGGCCCTGGTGAAGGCCCACGCAGCTTCCCATCGAGCTCCTCTTCTCCAGCAGTGGGGATGAGGGATGCTGCAGTTCTAGATGGGATTGCCGATGCCTCAGTGTCCCCACTTTGCTGCGCTCAGGTTCTGAGCATATCAAACGTGTGCTGAACACCCCAGGAGTTCAACCCGAGAGCACGTGGCCGCTGCTTTGCTGCAGTTTGTGGGGCTGCCTCCAGCAGCAAACACCTTTTATCAAGGCAAACTGTTCTCCCTCTTGTGTTGGGGAACCCAAACCTGTCCCCAAAATCATTTGGGCATCCTCCTGTCCTGCCTCCCTAGGTGGCTGCCCCTTTTCACCCACTCTTTTCCTCTCTTTCACAAGGAGTGTTGCTCCATCCCAAAAACCAGGCAGGGATGGGGAGAGGAGGTGGGGGTCAAACCCCTCCCGGAAGAGACATCCCCTCCAGCTCAGCTGGGTTAGTTTGGGGTTTTGAAGAGCACTGCACGAAAGATTACCATCGCTTTTGGGCATAGCGGAAAAGAGGGAAAACAGCTTTATTCAAGCCGTTAATGAAATGTCATTTGCAATTCACTTCCACAGCATCACGTGGCAGATCCGCAGCACCCCCGGGTTGCACCGACTCACATGGAGGGGGTGAGGGAGGGTGTTACTTTGGAGGGCATTTTGGGAAGAGGCGAAAAAACATGCAAAAACATCAGAACATGACTGCCCCATCCCCAGAGCTCGAGGGCTGCGTTTGCCATGGGTGCTATTGCTGGACAAGGTGGCTTAGCCTCCCTTCCTGGCTCAGGGGGCATCAGCAGAGACCTGGCAGAGCAACGCCCCTTTCCTGGAGGGTCTGGCCCCAGAAACATCCCTGAATTTTGTTTTCCCTCTCCTATCATCCCAAAACTGTAACCCTCATGTTGCATGTGGACAGTTGGCAGAGTCCTGCTGCCTTCACCCCCCCTGCAAGGCTCAGTGATGTGGTTTGGACCCTCTTTTCCATCCTCCTTCCTCATTACCTTCCCCCTCTCCCCGCCTCCACTTCTTCCCAATTTCCGCGTGCTCCTTTGCAGCCACGAGCAGGTTTAACTAATCTTTCTGTCAGTGGGGTACTTTATGGAAATTGAAAACTAATTAACGTTCATCTCAGCAGCTAATCGCGTAAGAAACCCACCGCCTTGGCCTCCCTGGTTTTAAAATAATGACGGCACATGAGCAGAAGCAGGGATGGTCTTGATCAAGCCCACCAGGATAGGACAATCCCCAGGACAGAGCCTGGATGCCTCTGAACCCCCGTCCCTGGGGATGAGCCACCTTCTGCTTGTGATGGACGCGGCTCCTGACCCACTGAATCCATCTTGCCCATCCCACAGCCTTTCGCTCTGGCTACCTTCACCTGAGAGAGGGAGAAAAGGCATTTGGGGGACGGTTTGGGGAGACATGGTGGTGTGGGGCTGGGAGGGTAGTGGAGATGTGCAGTCAAAGACACCCTCACATGCAGTGACTCATTCGGCTTTAATTGCTCCCTGAAGTTGCCGGCTGCTGGCGGCACCGCATCAGGGATGTCACGTTATAGTCATGCGTGAAGAGCTAATGGTCAAGGGTGACACCACCAACAAAACATCCTCGGGGAAGCTGTCAGCAGCAGGGGGGATCAAAGGGCAGGGAGAGAGGCCGACCTGCTGCCAAAGGGTCAGGGCCACTGCTGGAGATGCAGGTGCCCGGTGTAGGGGTGGTGGTTGTGCGCGTGGGGTCTGATGGCCAGAAAAATTGTCCTGCCACATGAAGAACAGTGCAGGCAGTGACCGAGCTGAGAGTTCTGGCTCCTCTCGGAACCGCCTGGGAAAGATTTCCTTCAGCTTTGAAGCTTTGCACTGGCTGGAGTTAGGAGGGCTTGTGCCGCCGGTGTTACTGGACCAGTGTTAACTGGTCTCTGCTCTCCCTCATGCTGTAGGGAGATGGCTCAGGTGTGATAAACCAGAATGTGAAGGTGGGTCTCGGATGCTCAGCTCCTGTGACAGCTACGGGAACACCAACTCATCCCTTTGGGTATCCATACCCTCCTATGCCTTGGCAGGGATGCCGTTGTACCTGGGCTGGTTGGCACCTACCAAAAGTGGAAGGATGAGACCCTGTGTCACTGATGACTGAGGTTCACCGGTGCGACGTGGTGTGGTTGCTTTTTTGGATGCTGTCAACAGGACAGGCCCCACCACGTATATTTGCAGGCTACACTGTGCCCTTTCTGAATGTCAGCAGGACATAGGCTGTTTCTCTGCTCCACAGCAGCACCAGTAGGGTCCCAGTTTGCATTTGGCTTGGCACTCCTCTTTCCAGATGCTGCTGGTTGCAGCATCTCCCTCCTTCAGTGCTACTCCAGTGAGATGCAGCAGAATCTCCCGGCCCTTCACCAGCAGGAATGGCTTGTAGAAAGCCAGGTGAGCCTGCCACGCTGCTGGGGCACACAGATCAGCCTGCTGGAGAAGCAGCCCTGGCCCCAGCCATCCTGCTGAGAAGCACGATAAG
The DNA here is from genome assembly GCA_013389965.1 of Todus mexicanus. Classification (NCBI taxonomy): domain Eukaryota; kingdom Metazoa; phylum Chordata; class Aves; order Coraciiformes; family Todidae; genus Todus; species Todus mexicanus. The sequence continues at coordinate 4,152 of WEIS01046610.1, forward strand.
GGAGCAAGAGTTATTGCTGCAGTCACACACCAGCTATTACCTCCCAACAAAAGACAGCGTCTGCACAGCCGGGAGAGAGCCTGAGGACAGGGACAACCCTGATGACCTTCAGAGGACGCGCAGCAGACAGGCCAAAGCCCTGATCATCCCAGACAGGTATGCCCGTGGGCACCCCTCCACCTGGCCTGGCACAGCAGGAGCCTCCCGGGATGCTCCCCGCAAGCCTTCAGCCACAATCAGCTTCAAAACCTGCTCTCCAGCCCCTGGCCTGGGTGGTTTGGTTTTTTCCTCGCCTCCCAGCGCACATCAAGCTTTCAGGTTTCTGAAAGGAGGCAGAGGCGATGCTGCTGTCGGTGCTTAGCCACTGTGAGGTGCCAGGATCCAGGCTAGCAGTGGAGTTTGGATACGGCCGTGCAAAGCTTCATTTTCCAGCCCATCCCTGGAGCTTAGGAACCTACTTACAAGAATTAAGGATCAAGACTAAGGTGACATCACTAAATACCCAGGGGAATGAGCTGGTCGGGAGGGGTCTCACCCTAAGGCCATGGGTCAGGAGGTGCCAGCTGCATCCCCAGAGTCTGACATACTGGTCCCAGAACAGCTCTGGGACACCCGGACCTGATGGTGCTGTCCTTGCGCTGCCTCTTGCCCCAGAAGCAAAGGTGCTCGAGGGTACCTTCATGCCGTGGTGAGAAACCACCTGTAGACAAGCAGAAACGACTTCCTAGCTGGGTTTCTGGCCTCTGCTTTTAAACTGGCCCAAATTCACCTCAGAGAGGTGTTGGGAGGGGATGTGCAAGAGCAGAGGAAGCACCATCATGCCCCCATGGAGAGCTGGAGAGGAGCAAGTGACCGGGGCTAAATGAAGGGGGGNCGTCCAAAAGCACGGAACAAGTTGCACTTCAGAGCCAATTAAGTTTGTCTAATGTGAGCGTGGAAGTGGTGGTTCAAAGCTCTGTGTATCAGTTTATTTAAATGCAGTTTTCCGCGGAGCAGCCTACATGCATCTCGTTAGCGCCAAGCATCTCTAGCAGGCTTAAAAGACCTTAATTAACTTTACTTTGCAGTGAGCCAGGGAGGTTCCTCGAATGCCTTTTCCTCTGAGAAGGAGCAAAACAGGTCTTGGGACACAGGTACAAATAGACGGGGTGGCTCTGCGGTGGCCACACCTCTGATTTACCCTCAGTTCCCTCCTGGATTTTCCAACCACAAAACTCATCGCTTGGGCTCACTGGGAGTACAAATTCCAGGGGTTTCTTCAGCCCTGGGAGCGAGCACAGTACCAGGTCCCTCCTTGCCATGAACATGTATGGATGGCGCTACGTTCTACAGACAATTTTATTTACGGCTTCTATCGCACACAAGGGTCACAGCTGTGTAGCTGCCAGCCCTTTTGCACAACAGACTTTGCCACCAGCCCAGCCGTGCTGGAAGCGGAGGCGATTTCTCCGACACCAGCGCTCTGCACCAGGCAGCTGGCCAGGCTCCAGGCAGCTCCCTGCTTCCCTTGCAAACCTCTTAGTCCCAGGTTAATTAATCGTCAGCAAACAACCTGCGTGGGCGCAGCTGGGATGGCAGCTTCACCTTCGCTCCTGCTCCACTTGCAATGCTGGGCTCCATCCCAAGGAGGGGTCTTGATGCTTTTCATAGGGCTGCCCTGGTGCGAGTGTCGGGCACCTGGGGGAGGGTGTAGGTCGTGCCAAAATGCAGCTCTTGAAGTCTTGTAGGACAGAGGTCTCAGCCGGGGAGGAGGAGAGGAAGGGCTTTTGACAGGACAGGAGTCTCAATTGGAGAGAGGGTCAAGATAGGAGAAGGGATCTCTATAGGAGAGAGTTCTTGAGAGGAGAGGGGAGGGTGTTGATGGAGGAGGGCGAGGGGGGTCTCAATAGGAGCAGGGTGTCGCTAACATGCCCCTTTTTGTTGAGCTGGGCAAGGCAGTCTGTGCAATGCCTGCACATGACTCAAAGGATGAGTTCTGAGGCAGCTTGATGAGATTTACCCACTTAGTGCCCAACCCCGGGGCTCTGGAGATGCCGCAAAGCACAGCCACAGCTTCCTGCAGCTGAAATTCCCTGTCTTTTGCAGCCCATTGCACGGGGGGTGTCACGCACTGGTGGGGATGGGACACCTCCATAGGGGGACTGTGGTCTGGCTGCCAGTTGGGCAGGAGAACATCGTAGCGTCCATCACTGCCCACACTGGGGCCGCCCAAGCAGGTGCTGCTGCACCCCCAGAAAAAGTTAGATAGTTTTTTAATAAGCATCAGCCACATGTTGAAGGTAAAACGAGCTACTTGCTTTCACTTGTGCTCGCTCTCTCTCTTTTCTTTTCTCTTCTTTTTTTTTTTTTTTCTTGTGTATGCAAACGAACTGGAAGCTTATTAACAAGATGAGAGGCTGGAGCCTAATTAGCAGCAGGACGAGGGAGCCGCGCTGGAGCTGAGTCAGCGAGTGGGAGAAGGGCTGGTGCGGCCCTCGGCAGACACACAGCTCTCCCTGCTATCGCCGCCTCCAAAGCACCCCAAAAACCAGCAGAGGTGGGCAAACCCCAACCATTTCTAGACGGAACGGGAGGCCCGGCTTTGCTTGGTGGGGGGGGATTGCTCTGGATGCAGCCTGCATGGGTCACCCCCAAAGCCACCGGCCTTAGTTTCTCTGTGCTGGGCGCATTGCAGCTTGGATTTCACAGGGTGTTGTTTCCAAGCACATTTTGGGCCAATGCCACAAGCCAGGTCATGATGGCTGGAGGAGAAAGGAGGGGTCTGTGGGGTGGGCTCAGGAGTCCCTGGCAGGGCCCGGGCTGCTTTGGTCCCTGAGTAATTTACTTCAGTAACTATCCGCCTCTGATCACGTTTCTTTCTTTCATTTGCATTTTGAAGAAGCCTTTTCCAACAAAGAGCTGGGGGGGGGGGAAAAATCCCCCAAATCAGGGAGATTTTTTAATTAAAAGGATAAGAAAAAATTTAAAAATCATCTTTCTTTTCTACCCTCTTTTCTTCCACCCCTTTTTCCCTGCTCAGGAGGTGCTGGGCTTCGCGGTGCTGAAGGCCGGTGGCCGTGGGGTGATGGGGACTCACCTCTGGCTGAGGAGCTGCCCCTGAACCCCGCTTGTAATTATTTGTACCTTCGTCAGGAAGGCGAGAGCAGCCGGGTGGCCCCGGCCTTCATTTGCAGTTTTAATGAGCTGGGTGCGCTCAGCGCCTCCCGGCTGCCCAGCCCTGGGGCCAGCTGTGGCCAAAGGCAAATGGCTTCGTGTTGGGGGTAATGGAAATGAGATGATGGCAGGCCTCTTCCTCTCCCTACCCCCCCAGTTTTTGAATTATAGAATCTTTGAGGTTGGAAAAGACCCTTGGGATCAGTGAGTCCAACCGTCAACCCTACTCTGCAAAGTTCACCCCTAAACCATCTCCCCCAACACCGCATCTAAACACTCTTTAAACACGTCCAGTGATGGGGATTCAACCCCCTCCCTGGGCAGCCCGTTTCAGGAGCTGACTGCTCTGGCTGGGAACAATTTTTCTCCTAATATCTGGTCTAAACCTCCCCTATTGTAGTTTGGAACCATTCCCTCTTGTTGAGGTGTATTTTATGCATTTTTTCCTTCGGTCTGGGTCCAGCCCTGCTTCTGCCATCATCACCCATGGCCGTGCACAGCCACCCACCCTCCTCTGGACTTCTCCCTTGCCATCCTCCTCCTCTCCTCCAGCACCCAGCACTGGCCCTGGGCTACCCATCCCACGCAGCACCCGCAGCAGCGCTGCTGCATCGGCACCTCCAGCGGCCAGCGCACAAGACCCCACAATTCCCCTACAAAGCCATTAAACCTCAACCTATTCTGTTTTGTTTCATTTCGTTTCATTTAATTTATCTTTATTTTATTTATTTTTTAATCTCTTCTCTCTTCTCTTCTCTTCTCTTCTCTTCTCTTCTCTTCTCTTCTCTTCTCTTCTCTTCTCTTCTCTTCTCTTCCCTTTCCCTCTTCCTTTCCCTTTCCCTTTCCCTCTCCCTTTCCCGATCTTCCCCAAAGAATGGGCAGCATCACTCCTGCAAATTCATTTTATATAGTTCATTTTATTAGTTTATATTTTATTTTATTTTGGTTTATTTTATTTTTTGAGATTTTTTATAATTTTTAATTTACTTTATTTTACTTCATTTTATTTTGTTTTATTTTATTTTATTTTAATTTTCTAGGCTCTTACACCCCCCGTTCCCAAAGGACACCCTTCCACACCATCTCCATGGTGCACCAGGGGCACCCAGCCCCCTGCTGCCCACCCACCATCGGGGGCTGCCAGCACCCAGAGCACAGTAAACCATTTTACTACGAAGCAGAATTACTCCAAAGACTGATGGGCTGACTGGCCAGACCCACTCACGTTTATGGCACTCGTAAGTTAAAGCCTCGCGGGGAACCGGAGGCCAACACAACCCTCGCCTTTTATAGGCACAACTTCCCACCGTATATTAACCTCTCCAGTCGACAGACGGCGCCTTTACTACCGCCTATAACTTTAACGCCTCCCAAGCCCTTGGTGAGTTGGGTTATCGGTACCCAGGGTGTGCTCCGCCAGCCCATGCATGCTGGCACCAGCCCCGTCGCGGTGGCTTTGGATGGTGGCTCTTGGCCAGAGCTGCTGGGTCCTGCTCACCAAAAGCCTTTGACAGCTCCCGTCATGGGCGGTTGTAGAGCCCGGTGGGTTCACCCTCTCTCCCCCTCTATTTTTTTTGCCCTAAATTATTATCATGAGGAAAGTGCCGGAGCCTGCCCTCTGCGCTTGCTCGCACCCAGGGCTCGACTTTTTCTCACCCATTTCCTTCTATTTGGGCAACAAAGAATCAGAAGGATGGGCAACACCAGCAGAAGGAAAATGGATGAAGGCAGAGAGCAGGAAGGAGATGAATGCAAGGAAAACACCAACAGTCCCATTTGGTTCACGAGGATTTGGTTTCTTTCAGCCAGAAGCAGCCAGCAACGGGGAGAGAGGGGATGCTGCACCCAGCATGGCTCCTCCACCCACCCTCAAATACTCCGGGAGGATGTAGGTCCCCTTTCCCCACCTGAAAATCATCTTTTTTGCAGCAAGCGGGGAAAGAATTGAGCTGAGAGGCACGACGTGCTCAAACCCACCCAAGGGAGACGTGTCGGGACCTTCCAGTATCACCTCACCTCCTCCCAGCATCACCTCCTGCCACCTGCCACTTTTTTGTGGGTGATTTTCTCACCAGAGCCCAGTGAGACTTAGCATTTCTCTGTTTGGAGCTGGGGATGAGCATTTATTAGAATTAAACAGCTGGGAGCAAGATGATATTTAAACTGGTATTAGGAGAGCACCGGTGGAGGGAGATAATTCCTGGGGCGGGCTGGCAGCGCGGCGGCCGGGGGGGCTCCTCGGCTCTCCTGCCGGAGAGCGATACAGTTGATTTGCAGCCGGAGCTGGAGGCTGGCCTGGGCTGATATTGCCGTGTTATTTAGAAGAGAAAGGTCAGGCTGGAGATTGAATAATCATTGACAAGAAATCCATAGGGGAGAGGGGCGGCAGCTCCAGCATCCCCGTGCTGCCTCCCCAGGGGTTTTTTGCCCCGTTTCGGTCACGGCGGGGAGCCGGAGGGGTACAAACCCCCAGGGCAGGGATCCTGCCCAATGTTCTCCAGCTCTGCAGCCGGGCATCGCAGCCACGCTCTACAGCCACCCCCTTTTCATCCCACGCCTCCAGCTCCAGAGAGGTGGCAGAGCTGTCCTGCTTTCCATCTCATGCACAGGCTCGTCTTTAAATTGCAAATTATTTTGAAATTTAAAATTAACTCTTTGCACAGAAATGTTTTACAAAATCTTCTTGTTTTTTTGTTTGAAACTCGCCTGACAGGAAAACACAAGAACCCACCAACCCTTCCCCTGCTCCCTGGGTGCAAGCAATGAAGAAAATCCCCAGTCTCGATTTTTTTTTGGAAGAAGGGTTCTAGTAAGTCAAAAAACCGCCGTGAACAAGCCAAGAAAATGAAAGATTTAATACGTCCAGGGTTTTTTTTTGCATGGACACAGGGAAACTGAGGCACCTGGGGTGGATGCTACATCCCTCCCAGCTTCGCCTTCGCTCCCCACAAACCCATCTCATTCCCCTCCCCCCTCCAAAAAAAGACGTCAGGGTTGGTTTCAGATTTTTTTTTTTTTTTTTGCAACAAAAGAAACTATTTATTTGGAATATGCATTACCAGTACAAATCAGGAAACTGTAAAACCTACACCTTGTTAGTATCGTCATAGAACATAAAAGTCTCAATTGGGATCAGAAAGACAGAGGCCTTTTTTTTTTTTTTTTTTTTTTTTTTTTTTTTTTTTTTTTTTTTAAAAAAAAAAAAAATTAAAATTTTAAAAACCAGGCGGAAAAAAGAGATTTTTTTTTTTTTTTTTTTTTTTTT
>WEIS01046610.1:10648-95057 GCA_013389965.1 Todus mexicanus
GGGTTTGGTTTTTTTTTTTTTTTTTGAGTATTTGGAATCCATTACGAAGAGAAAAAAAAAAACCCAAACAAAACCAAAACGAACAACGAAACCGAAAAACCCAAAGACAAAAAAAGATGGGGGAAAAAAAAAACCAAACAGAAAAAAAGGCGACTCTGAACGACTGGATCGTCTTTACAAGGGCTTTGTGACAACAGGAAAAAAAGCGCCGACAAAACCACCCCCCTCCCCCCACCAGGCAATGTCTGATTTACATTGTTTTAATAATCATCATCATCATCATCATAATAATGACAATAAAGGTGTACAAAAAGAAAAGGACTTCAGGAAACCTCAGGATTAAAAATAACACCCCAAACCCTAAACCGCTGAGTGATGTGAAAAGCTCTGGTTGGGGGTTGGGGTTTTTTTTGGGTGGTGGNTTCTGGGTCTCAAGGTTAAGAAACAGAAAGTGTTAGACTGTACCTATTAATGCTCACTATTCCAACCATTTATTTTTCTTTTTTTAATTATTTTTTAATTTTTTTAATTTTTTTTAAAATTTTTTTTTTTTAATTTTTCCTTTTTTTAAAGTTTTACAAAATGAATTTTTTACCGTCACTTCGTTTCAAACATTGCGGAAGAAGAAATGAGTGGGCACAACTCTACACTTTTCTAGCATTCTGGAACTAATTCACAAATGCGAGAAAATGGGTAAAAAAAAAACAACCCCAAAACCAACACCAAGCCAAACCAAAAAGAAAAAAACAAAGAAACCACGAAAGAAAAAAAAAAAGGGGAAAATAAATGAACCAAAAAAAAAAAATAAAGAAGAAGATGAATGTAGGTAGTTTGATGTTATAAACTATACAGGAATGAAGCGCTTGTTGCCACAGAAAGAACAGGGGCCTTCCCCCTGTTCCATTTTGCGTGCTAAGAGGGTCATTTTTTAATTCTTTTATTATAAACACTATTAAATTCCGACTGCGTTTTTGGTTTTGTTTTTCTTTTTTTCNGAAACCGAAAAACCCAAAGACAAAAAAAGATGGGGGAAAAAAAAAACCAAACAGAAAAAAAGGCGACTCTGAACGACTGGATCGTCTTTACAAGGGCTTTGTGACAACAGGAAAAAAAGCGCCGACAAAACCACCCCCCTCCCCCCACCAGGCAATGTCTGATTTACATTGTTTTAATAATCATCATCATCATCATCATAATAATGACAATAAAGGTGTACAAAAAGAAAAGGACTTCAGGAAACCTCAGGATTAAAAATAACACCCCAAACCCTAAACCGCTGAGTGATGTGAAAAGCTCTGGTTGGGGGTTGGGGTTTTTTTTGGGTGGTGGGGAAGCAGAGGAACTGGTTTTGGAGAAAACTAGAGCAACACCAACCGGTGTCTTCTTCAGCTCTTCTCCTTGAATGCCACCCTGCAGCCACCAAAATTTTGGGCAATATTTGGGACATTTTGGCCGTGTTCCACATTCCATCCCTTGTCCCTCATCTCGGGGCCAGGCTGTGAGATCCTCCCCTTCCTCCAGAAGGTCCAGGGTCCACAGGAGGTTGGTACCTTCCTTGCTCCAAACTCCTCATTTTTGGGTTGGTGGGTGCCTCCAAACCAGGGCTCCTGGAGTGAACCCTCGAGACAGGGTTGCTGCAGGGCGCTGGAGTTCATCGCCTACACATTTTGGGGAGGATTCACGCCCTTTCATCACCTCCAGGCAGCTCAGCATCACCCTCAGCACGGAGATCCATGCAGGTGAGCATGCTCAGCACCTTGATTCCCCATCACCTGCTCTCCAAACCCCCTCAGGATTATGTCCCTCTCTGGAGATGTAACCCCCCCAACTAAGCCACACAAGGATCTCCCTGGGTTCGGTGTCAAAAAGAGTGGGGGGGGACCTTCCTAGAGATGAGAACCCCCCCAAGAGCCCTCCCCCCCATCACTTTTCACATCGCTTGGGGCACAGCTCAACAGCATAGGGGAAGCGGCAAGGCCGATGTCTCGAACGAGGCCAAATAAACTCATCATCATCATTATCATCAAAGCCCCCCCTCACCTCCCCTCCCAAATAATGCAAAAAAAAAAAAGAAAGAAAAGGTAATTTCTGGGTCTCAAGGTTAAGAAACAAAAAGTGTTAGACTGTACCTATTAATGCTCACTATTCCAACCATTTATTTTTCTTTTTTTAATTATTTTTTAATTTTTTTAATTTTTTTTAAAATTTTTTTTTTTTAATTTTTCCTTTTTTTAAAGTTTTACAAAATGAATTTTTTACCGTCACTTCGTTTCAAACATTGCGGAAGAAGAAATGAGTGGGCACAACTCTACACTTTTCTAGCATTCTGGAACTAATTCACAAATGCGAGAAAATGGGTAAAAAAAAAACAACCCCAAAACCAACACCAAGCCAAACCAAAAAGAAAAAAACAAAGAAACCACGAAAGAAAAAAAAAAAGGGGAAAATAAATGAACCAAAAAAAAAAAATAAAGAAGAAGATGAATGTAGGTAGTTTGATGTTATAAACTATACAGGAATGAAGCGCTTGTTGCCACAGAAAGAACAGGGGCCTTCCCCCTGTTCCATTTTGCGTGCTAAGAGGGTCATTTTTTAATTCTTTTATTATAAACACTATTAAATTCCGACTGCGTTTTTGGTTTTGTTTTTCTTTTTTTCTCTCTCCTTTATCTGAATATACAAGAACATTCATTATCAAATGTTCGTTATCATCAATACTACAAAGAACGAGACACAAATCGCAAGAAACAATGGAAAATGTTAATAAAGCTGAAAGAATCGTCGAGTTTTTTTGTGGGGTTTTTTGTGTGTTTCGTTTTTATTTATTTTTTTTCGAGTTTCTGCAGGTTTTTTGTTATTTTTTTGTGGGTTTTTTGTGTGTTTTGTTTTGTTGGGGTTTTTTTTTGGTATCGAAGTCAGGTTTTTCTGGGCAGAAAAATAACGAAAAGATCAACAGAAAAAAAGAAGAAGAAGCAAAAAAACCCCACAACACTCGAGGCGGGGAAGAAGGGGAGGAGAAACAAAACCCAAAAATCCAAAAGCAAAAGAAAAAGGCGAGTGAGCAGCTACGCCAACGCGAACCGGAGGGAGCAGATTTGCCAAGTACCGTGGAGAAGGGGGTGCCCCGGGCGGGCAGGGGGCGCAGGGCGGGGGACGCAGCCTCGGTGGTGGCGGCCAGCGGGTGGTTTCGGCTCATCCCCAGTTGGTTTCCAAGAGGTACCGTGGCGCTGCCGCAGGCGAACGGCCCTGAAATGCTTTGCTGCAACGGTTTCACCGAGGAGAAGCTGGAAATGGTTAGAAGGCTGCACTGGGGCGGGCCACAGGAGGAGGAGAAGGAGGAGGAGGAGGAGGAAACCAGGCAGCATCTCCCAACTGTCCTCGCAGGGTAATGACCTGAACCTACTCCCGGCTGGGAGGCAGCAGAAGGTGGAAACTGCTCTGGCAGTGCTCTGATTTTGACTGGTTTCTGCGTAACGCTGCTCTGCGCTGGCAGGTCCCAGCTCCAGGTGTCTGGCACCAGCGCGGGCAGGGTGGGCATGGACACGTAAGAGCACGAGGTGTGACCGAGAGGTGTTTGGATCCATCGCAAGGTGCCAGGCACGCTGCGCCCATGCTAGTCCCCGTGACACCCAGGGTCTCGCTGGAAGAACCAGCGGCCGAAAGTACCACCTGGCACAAAGCTCATTCTGCTGCCCAGGGCGAACCGGTGCCTCCTGATCCTGCTCTTCAACAAAAGCCATGTCTTCCCAGCGTGGGCTGCCTGGAGGGGTGTTTCAGTAGGATGAAGCCTCACTTGCCACCCCTCATCCGCTGTCCACAGAGGGGCGCAGAAAAGCTGGGCAGAAATCCCACGAGTTCTCCCACAGCTCAGGATACCACTGCCCAGAGTAACTCCTGGGAAAAACTCAGCAGCTTCAGCAGAAAGACAACGCTGAGTGGGGCACCCACCCGTCCTACAGAGCTTCACCCAATCCCGTTGCATTAACCGTTACCAAAAGCACCCACCGCACTCACCCCACCACGTCCAGCCTCCAGGATCCTGCTGCCCGTCCCTCGCTGCCTGCCCAGCCAGGCTTTGGGAAGCGTAGCGAGTGCCACCAGGCTCTGTAGGTCCTGCCGGTACTGGGGAACCGCAGCTCTTCCTCCTCCGCAGCGCAGCACGCTCCCGAAAATACAGGAAACAACGCACGACGCTTTCCTCACCCGGAGAAACTCCGCTGCCAGCCTCCCCAGGTGCCGCCAGAGAACTGCTGAGGTCCCATCACTCATTCACGCACCGCGGAGGTGCTCAGCGCCTTCGTTATCAGCGATGGCCATTTCTCATCCACCTCTGCCTCCTTTCCTTTCCTTCCCTCCTCTCCTCTCCTCTCCTCCCAAGAGGGGGCAGGGAGGGTGGTGGGGTTTCACGGCTCACCCAGCTTTGGGATGCGCGGCAGAGCAGAGCAGGGACTTGGAAGCGCCAGCAATTTCCCCAGAGCTGGGAATGTGCCGGTACCTTTTGGAAGCAAAGAGGAGCATGCCAGCTCCATCTCCTATGTGCGTGAGGGGCTGCGTCCACCCACCCTGTCACCGGCAGCGGTCAGGGGCTAGCTTGCCGAGGCAGAGCTGGGCGCGAGGAGGAGACGCGATGCGCTGGCTGTGGCCGGGGCTCGCGGAGACGAGGTGGCAGCGGAGCTGCGGTGGCGTTTCCCTATGGAGAGGTAGCGTGAGAGATGGGAGGTGGGAGGGGATGAGGGAGGCTGCCTGCTAGCGAAGGAGTGAGATGTGGCTGAGGTACATTGTGGTTCCTCAGAAAGACGGCCAGCGCGAGGCCGGGCACTGCTTTGGGGTAGCTTTGCGTGGCGGCGGTTGATTTTTGCTTTTCCTCCTGAAAATCCTTCTACCTTGTTGACATATCCTTTGATGGGAAGGGATGAGGGGAAGGGAAGTGGTGTTGTGGCGGTGGCGGGGAAGGGGAGAGCGGCTTCTACCCAGAAAAGAAAGGGAAGAGAGTATAAAGAAGTGTCCAGATTGGCTGAAAAAAGCATCCCGACGAAGAGAAGAGAAGAGAAGGAGTCTTCTTGTGTGTGCTGATTGGGTTCACCTCCAGTCTGACTGCTGCGGTGTTAGGAGAGGCCCCTTCCCCTCCCGCCCCCGCCGGGGCCGGCTCAGCCAGGGATGCAATTTGCTGGGAGATCAGTTGGAGGTATCAGAGTGAACGCTGCCAGGGCCTTCTGTGGGGGAGGTCACCGACGACGGGGTAGTAGCGTCTTGCCAACCTCCATTAGCCTGCGGGAAGGGAGACACGGAAACGTCAGTCACCCGATGGCACGCCCAGCCCCATCCAAGCCACCCGTCTGCCCTGGATGCCCCCCTGCTTCTTCTTCTGCAAGGGTCGATGGAGGAGGCAAAGATGTTCCCTCCAGCTCCCCCACCCCACCACAGACCCTGCTGGCTCCATCTGTGGGATCAGGCCTAGAAACAATCCTGTCAGGAACAGGGGGTTTGATAAATTGCAAGTGTTCACAGAAAGTCTGTCCCTTAAAAAAAGACGTATTTCTGCAGGAACTCTGAACTCTGGTTGTTTGGGGTTTTTTACACCTAAACAAGATCCTTCTCCACGTGGAAGGAGAAAACAGCAAACACCTCACTCCAGAAACCCCACCCTGGGACGTCATCTGGATGCAGGTGCTATGTCCATGCAGAACAAGCGATGGGTCCCAACGGACATCTGAGCTATGAGGTGTCCTCCCAGCATCGCACCGTGTCCCCCCTCACTGCCTTTCCAGGAACCCCTCCTGCCGAGCGAGGGGAAGCCATGAGCAGCCACCTGCCTTGTCGCAGAGAAGGCACGTTGCCCAAACACCTCTGCCAGCACAGTGAAGGCTGCATTCAGGGATTCAGGCCACCTCTCTGCTCCCAAGGCAAAAATCTTGCCCTCCTTGCAGTAAAACCAAATTTCTGCCACCTCGGAGCTGATCCTCCACACTCCCTATACATCACCCCTTCTCAAGAGACCTCAAGCCACAGTGCAACAGAGGCACCACCACCATCTCCCATTCGAAGGTTCGCACAGCAAAGCACTGCAGACAACTTGTTTCTTCTCCTAAAACCAGACTCAGCACCAAATTCTCCAGCCTCTCCAGAGCAGAGCTGCTGTAGAGCCCCGGCTGTCTCAGGCAGGAGGTGGCAACACACAGAAGCTGCTCCTCTGTGGCTTCCATCCCCTTCACAGAGGAGCAGATGTTGCACCCAACCTCCTCTACTCGCTCTGACATTGATTCAGTGCTTGGCTAATTAATCCTTCCCAACCACCGCCCAAGCTCAAGTTGGTAGCAGTCGCTGTCCCACTTTAGACGTGCCCGAGCTGCGTCGTCCTCCCCAACTGCCCCCGTCCTGCTACCTCCAGCGCAGGGCATCCATCACCCGACCCAACAGCAGGGAACCTGCAGCTCCCCAGAGCGGGGCAGGAGTAGGAGAAGCCTCATTGTGCCACCGGCAGGTTGTCCGTGCTGCTGATCAGCTCCTGCCTGCTGAGAGGCAGCCAAGATGGGAGTTCAGGTTGGACTCGATGATCTCAAAGGTCTTTTCCAACCTTGTAATACTGTGATACTGTGAAAGAGCTGACCGTGGGCGTCCTTGTTTTGAGGGATGAAACCACCTCACGGCAGGACATGCACAACATGGAAAAGCCAGAGGCGTGCCCACGTGCAATAAGCTCGCGCGTTGTCTCCTCACAAAGGGGTTCAGGCCACAGCCAAGCAGACCGGAATTGTGGCCGGAGCTCGCTGGCAGGTTTGTCAACCCTGCTCTGTGTCACGGCAGCTGCGAGCATGAAACCAGGCTATGTACGGCCGTGATCAGCCCCCTGCCTGCAGACATCTCACGGTGCCCACCACCCCCACCCACAGCTGGACCCAACCCACCGTCCCTGCGCTCCCCGAGATGCAATATCCACCCTTACACGTCTTGGACCACGGCAAGAGGCAGCAATTACTGTAGATTATCAGCCCGACAATGACAGGCCGCGTAAAGAGAGACACAGAGCCAACTCCACCGCCCCGAGACTGGCATATTCAAGTACACTTAGGACATTAATAGCAATTTACGTGCCATCAGTGAGAGAGAACCACAATAGCTGCGCTGGCAGCCTCTTATTACCAAGCCTGTTATTTGTTGGAGTTACAAGCTATAATCACAACAGAAACTTTCAAAACCCTTATCTTCCGTGACGCACCAAATCTATTTCAGAGCCGTAATTGCTATGTCACCGGAGAGTTTGCTGCTTAATGCACTCAGATGCCATTTAGTGTTTGCAGGGTCATTACGGCGAGCGTGGAGAGGGGGGAGAGCGGAGGGGGCCGCGCGGAGCAGGGCTCCATCCCTATTGTGCTCAACTATTTTTAGCCAGGCTTTTGCGTGCCAGCCGTGGTTGCAAGGAGCAAGAAGGAGAGCGGCTTGCAGATGGCGATTGCTTGCGGCGCCTCGATCTTCAGCAGATTGCTCCCCAAAATGCCAGGGAGCCCCATGGTACTCGACTGGGAGTCATCTTTCATGTCTCGCAGGATGATCACCTCAGTCACATCCAGTGGGAAGCCAAGAGGATGTTGGGGAGAGGTCTGGACCTTCCACAGACCCCACACCCTCCTGCTCCCTCGGCTTAGGAAGGACTCAAGTAAAGGACCAAAGGTGAAGTGATGGAAAGGAGGCCCCAAGGTTGGCCACGACTTTATCATCTTGATGCCATCCTTTGGTATGGACAAGCCTTCCATGAGGAGGCTGGGTCCCTCCCCAGGCAGAGGGTACGCGGGCACCATCCACACTCAGCCCTCCTTTCCTGGAGTTCACCCTGCTGCTGCATGGACCAAGCCATGTGCAGGATGCATCCAATTCCACCGAGTGGCCTTGCCTCTTTCCGAAGCAAGGACATCCCTGGGGATCTGACTGTAGCAAATCTCTTGGGATCTCCCTCAAAGACGAGGGAGTCCTCTGAGGAGTCTGCAACTCCTCATATAGACCTTCTGAGGAGTCCCTGCACACAGCTGCGACTTCTTCAGGAGGGGCAAAAGCCAAAGATAGAGCAATGGTCTCCAGGACATCTCTTCATATATCACCTTCTGGTGCCAGAGCACAGNAATTCTTAGAGAAAAGGATCTCAGGACAAGCGAGGAGCTCTCACCTCCTACAGCTACCAGTGCCCGTGGATCTTTGCTGGCAAGAGTGGATGCAGAACTCATCAGCACACCCTGCTGCTGACCACCACCACCACGGTCACACACAGAGCTCTGCGCAACAGTGGTTACAAATCAAAAGCCTTGTGCTCTGATGAACTTTAAAAGGAGCTGCTCATTTCAAACTTTTAAATGATCTATAAATTCAATTCAATAAAGTCCCCCCAAAAATCCTGAAAGCTTTTCTCTTTCAGATGACTACAGCTCATTTGTTAATTAGCAGATGGGGGACCTAAAACACTTTGTGGATTTAGGGCCACAGGACAGTGGCAGGAGGGACCATGTTCTGGGTTAGGATCCTCCAGGGCATTACGGCAACAAAGATCCAACTCCTAATGGAATCCATCAGAACCTGGACATCTACGTGCTTTGAAACCCTGCGCCTTGGGGACCTCCAGCTGGGTACACGTAACAGACCCAGCACAAACAAGATCCAGAGGAATCAGACACATAACACCTCTCGCTTAACGGTGCAAAACTCCTCCAACTTCAAAGCGTCCAACAAAGGCTGGATCAGACCCCAAGCAGAATCACAGAATAATTAAGGCTGGAAAAGACCTCTGAGATCATCCAATCCAGCCTATGACCTAACACCACCATCACATCAGCTAAACCCTGCCACTAAGTGCAGCATCCAATCTTTTCTTAAACACCTCCAGGGACGGTGACTCCACCACCTCCCTGGGCAGCCCATTCCAGTGTCTTATCCCCCTTTCTGTAAGGAAGAGCTTCCCAACATCCAATCTAAACATCCCATCCTTTCAGAGGGGGCATCCCTCCCTCATCTAAGTGCTACCCAAGACCAGGCATCCTCACGACAGCTCCTGCCTCTACCACCCCTCCATCACCAAGAGCACCCCCGCGCCTCGCTGGGACCGGCGCTGCCCGACGCCATCTCCACCTGCGGAGGAGAAGGTGGCTGTTCTTGCTCTGCCTCAGCCGTCGCTGTAGGTCACGGAGATGGCAATGGCTGGGCCATCTCCCATTATCCTGCTAACGATGCAGAACCGACTCCAGCCCTTGTCGCCCCGCGGAGCGGTCTGTCAGCCGTCGAGCAGCAGAGCCGAGGAGGGAGCGGGGCTTTGGGAAGATTCCTGTCCTCAGCTGTCATGACTTACACATGTTTAAAAATTCATCCTCCATCAAGGAAGGCAAACCCCGAGCATTGTCTCCCCTGCCAAGGTTTGCAGCGGTGGAGCTGGGCAACCTGCCGCTGACTTCCCAGCCCTGACGGGCTCCGGGGATGACTTAACCTCAGCCCCGTGCAGATATTGTTGTGACAGGGCTCTTGACTAGGTTTCAGCTCATCTTCTTCCAGCAGCTCACGGGGATGTTTGGGTGACACGGGGACGGCAGCTTTCTGTGTCACTAGCAGCTTTCCTCTGCATCCCGCTGCCCTTCCTTGGCATTAAAGGGTTCATGGGAGAGGCAGGGAAGCCCTGCCTGCGATGAGACAGTCACCCTGCCTGCACTGAGCAGATCGCCGGGACCGTGCCCAGGATCAATGCTTCCCAGAGGGCAGCCCCACTTCACGGTCAGACAAACAGAGGTCCGTCAGGGGACCTAGCTGGATAGGAAGACATTAAGTGACAACAAAAGCTACAGGCAGGAGCATGCTGCCCAGGATACAGGGGAAGCAAAACATTTGGGGAGAGAGAGACAACCTAGAAGATCCTTCCTAAACTATGTGCTCAGTTCTGGACTCCCTGCCTTGCTCCCCATGCCTACCACAGCTTTGTGGGGAGATGTGCCATCGTCCCCAAACCCGGGTAGTCCCTTTGCCTACTTGCCAACCCACCCCTCTCTGAACAACATCTGATTCAGAACAATTTGGGCTCCTGCCCTCCCTGACAAGCAGCAGCCTGAGAAGCCATCAGATGCCATGGTGCTTGATCCCAGTTTGGGAAGCATCAAGGGGGGACTGCTGAGCCCCTGCCGCTCTCTGCTCACCAATTCCCAGTGCTGCTCATGGTTAACACTGGTTCTCCCATTACCACAGCCAGGAACACCAGCCCAGCTCTCCTTGTCCTATTTGGCTTTCGAGTTTCCGCTACCTCTTTCTTCTCCTCTCCCCCATCACCCCCTCCCTGCCTCGCAATCCCTGGAAGCAACCCTCCCCCCCAAATTTTGGTGTAACCCAGCCCACTGTTATTTTCCAAGCCAACTGGAACCATAATCAGCTCAGCCTCTTTCCTTGGGGGTATTTTAATTTATACAAAAGTATCATCTCTTATCATGATCAGCCTGCGATTCATTTACTCTCCAAGTATTAAAAAGCCAGAAAGGGAATAAATTCAGCGCACGGGGAAATTAATGCGGAACGATAGGCTCTTTCATGTGGCATTTCCAAGCGTCGTTTTTGCAACGGGCTTATGTAATGAGACATAATTATCTGCACATGTTCAATTACATTACTTCACAAATCC
The DNA here is from genome assembly GCA_013389965.1 of Todus mexicanus. Taxonomy (NCBI): domain Eukaryota; kingdom Metazoa; phylum Chordata; class Aves; order Coraciiformes; family Todidae; genus Todus; species Todus mexicanus. The sequence continues at coordinate 21,285 of WEIS01046610.1, forward strand.
TCCCTGCCTCTGTCTCCTGACGTCAGGCTGCCCGCTACGCCCCGGCGCCCGCAGGAGAGGGGAGCTCAGCCCCTGTCCCGCTGTACCCCTCTCCCCATGCTGGAGGTGGCCGCTGCCACACCAAAGGCCCAGAGATTATCACACGCGAGGTGGCAAATGGCACAAGCCTTGGCCAGGACGGTGATGGGACTGGATGGTGCACCTCACTGGGATGCTTGGCCACGGGACCACCGTCTCGACGCCTGGATGACCACTACCTTCCTGCTCAGCCCCAGACCACCCCACCTCAACCTTCAGCCTCCTCGACGGGGACCGCGACAGCCAGCCACATCCAGGGGCAGCCGCCCCCTCCTCCGTGCCACCCCGGACACCACCGCCACCACCCACTCGGTGCTCACAGCCTCCTTTTCCAGGCTGCCCTCTTCTCCCAGCTTGCTGTCACCACCGCTGAGATGGCGGACGATTGATCTGAGAAATGAAGTTGGATTGCTGTCCCGAATCTACACTGGGTTCTCCTTGTGTGTGTCTGATCGATTTCCCCCTGTGCGACACAGCTTGTCGCTACGAATTTTCATGCTAGTCAGAACCCGCCAGCACACCCAAGAACAAGGAGAAGATGCTCTGGAGAACGCCCTCCCCCTCGCATCCTCCCCCAGCCCAGTTGGGCGAGGTTTTCTTGGGTTGACGTTGGTTGGCTTTGTTTGTTTTTTTCCTCCTTTTATTTGCAATCGTTCCTGCTGCCAAGCCCATCGCCGCCGCGCTTTCAGATGGCGGATGGGGATGAGTTATTTTTAGATGGTCGCTCCGGGATGGTGCCATTGGCCTCCGCGAAGAGCCGTCTCTGGACCGGGGCGTTCGCAGTGACATTCCCCACCACGGTTACGCGAGGTGTCACCTGTTTAGCAGCTCCTCTCGGCCGAGCGCGTGTGGCCGCAGGTGCCGGGCAAACACTGATCGACTCTGACAGTCCTAGACGCCAGCTGCCTGCACAAAGCCTGCCCGGTCGCCACTTTTTTTGTGGGCAAAGCTCTGCCGTTGGCGTGACCGATACAGAAGCAATAAACTAGGTGACCGTAAAAGCAAAGACAAGTCCTACTAAGTGGCATTCTGAGCCCTATGGCTTTGAAATAATTGGTAGTGAGAGAACAAAACCGAAAATAAATAAATAAATAAAGCAAAACAAGAACCCAAGCCTATTTTTTTTTTTCTTACACTGATGCCCTGCGGACTATACATCTGACTTGCTGCGAGTCCGTCACTGTATCCTCCTGTCTGGCTGATAACATGGCGAAGGGTATCCACCTAAAGACCAACGACAACAAAGACACAAATTAGAGTGAAGGAAAAGTTAGTGGGTAAAGCCGTTTCAGTTCATCTTCAACATGACAAGACCCAATGGTAGCAATAGTAACAATAATAATAACTACAATAATAATCATGATCAGAAAGAATAAGAATAAAGAACAAGAATAAATCATCATAATAAATAACAATAATAATAATAACGATGATAATAAAGGTATATTCTTAAAGAGGGGGAAAAGAGAAGCACAGTTGGTCCTATGGTGAGAGCCAAGCTTGACTCCCTCACCAACCCCCGCCTGCCCTGGTGGCTGCGTCACACTCTCCTTGGTCCCAAGTCTTGTGACAACAAGAGTGGAGAGGGAGGACAGCGTGGCAAGCACAGGGTGGCACCTCCAGGAGCACATCGCCATGGCCGGCTCCGCCACCACGCTCAAGCACCCATGTTCCTACCCTCACTCCATTCCACTCCTAGGCCCCAAGCACAGGGGATGCTCATGGCAGTGGAAGGAGATCCTGAGAATTGGTTGAGTGCCTTCATTTCAGAGGGCCCAGAAAGAGAACATACCTACCATGGCAAAGGCACCGGCAGCTCTCCTCTGGACACTCCATTCCTCTCCCTCCACTCCCCCAGCCCAGCCCCAGCAGCAGTACCCGTGGTGAGCACATCTCGCTGCCCATGGATGGCCCATGTCCAGCACCGTGAGGGGAGCAACCTCGGCTTGAGAGAGCTCTCCTTGCCCCATGCAGAAGTGTCAGAGTGGCGGTCGTCTCTCACCACAGTACAGAGCCTTAGACACCAGAGAGTGGACTCATGGCACATCTGGACATCGGATGAGAGGTGGGAGATCTGAGTGAGCTCCTGGCTATTTTAAATTCTTTCTTTCTGCCCAAAGCATGGGTTGACATTTCAGTAACGCTGCTCAAAGCTCTCTCGCTCTGTCTTGCTGGCGTGTACATGGGTGGTCTGAGTGCCTGTGCTTTGGGGAGCTGGTAAAGGGTGTCTTTTAATTAAAAAAAAAAATTTAAAAAATCCAGCTGTGTATTTGAACATTCCTTGCCTTTCAGCAGACACTTGGTTTGGCATCGAAGGAGTAAGTGGAAGCCTTATAAAACGAGACACCAGTCCAAACATCTGGCCCCTTCCCTTGGAAGAATAAAGCAAGCAGAACCTAAACCTCAGCTGCTTTCGTTTGAGTTCGTGCCTGTTCTCCTAAACCTCCTCTCCTCCTAGTATGACTATCAAGCCAGAGCCAAATGCATTCACAAAGTGTGGGCAAGTCTCCTCAAGACCATGGTTGTTGGTTTGGTTGGGTGTTTGGTTTTCATTTCTTTTGGATTTTTTTTTTTTTGGTGGTTGTTGGTTTTTTTGGTTGGTTGGTCGGTTTTTCAGTTTGGTTTGCCTTTTTAAAAGCGTTGGTTGGTTCGTTTGTGCTGGTTGAGATTTGCTCTTTTCGGACGGGAGGGAGAAGTGCCAATACAATCAAAGGCTCCTCCAACACTAATGCATTCACTGGCAGTACATCGGTTGGGTCCCTACCTGTGACTGCACGTTGGCTCCAACCTGGGCCCCTTGGTAAGAATCCCCATTGAGAGACTGCACGCTCATGAACAAATCTCCAGAGTTTGACATGTTAAAAGAACTGGAAGAACCTGGAAAGGAAAGAGTGAGGCACCTGAATCACAGAAAGGAAAAAGATCCACCCCATGACTCTCAGCCAAGAGGAAGGAACAACATGCAAAGCAACCACAAAAACAAAACACACAGTCAGGTTAGTAGTATGAAGAACAGAGCAAGCAAAAAAAAAGGATGCACTCTTGAGGTTATTCAAAGCCACATGTTGTTACAGCTCAATGCCAAGAACATTCTTCAACAGCTCCTCAGCTGGAGGAAGGATTCTTCATGCTTTCAACCGAGACAAACAAAACCCAGTCTGGAAAACTCAGACTGCCCTTTCCCTTCTTTTCTAGGCATCAAAATCCTTCGAGCAGCTTTGAACATCTCGGTTGTTGAAGGTGTCTGCCCGGCAGATTGCGCCGGAGAACAGAATTACCCAAATAAGCCTCGCTATGGAGAGTGGAAGCCTTTTCAGCAGAGCCCACGCTACTGCTGGTTCCGAGAAGCTCAGATCAGGGTGGGTAAGTCTGCACTGCGCTGCTCTCTGCAGGCTGAGCACATCCAGACACCATCCAGCCCCACAGCTGGAGCTCCTGCTGAGCCATGGGGAGCTCTGTGAGGGAGCGGTGCCTTCGGCACATCAGGAACCCATCGCTGGTGGGAACTCCAGCGCACCAGGAGCAAAGGCTCGCAAAAACGCGGAGGCACCTGGGCTAGACTGACAGTACCCATCACGTTGCGTTCATCGTGATGGGCCATGAGAGAATGTAAGGGTGTCACAGCCCTCCTGCGCCAGCTGCCCCAGAAGCTCTGTCAGCGAATTCCCCGCTGCATGCACCGGTCGCCAACATTATGCTAAAAAATTATAACAGTGAAGACAACTGGGTGGGATCAGGAAAAAAAGAAACAACCAACCAAAACCACTACCGCAAATTAAAAGAAAAAAAAATAATCCCGCCTTTGCAGAAACAAAGTTTTCTGCTTCCAGCTGCGAGATATCTGAGCACCTCCTCAACTGCGGAACAGGAGAAACGAACCCATCGTGTAACTGGAAGGCGGCGAAGGAGGGAAGGGGTTAAAAATAAATAAAAAGGTTTTATGGGATTATTTCAGAACTCGTGCAGATCAGCGCGTTAAGTGTGAGACAGCTCAACGTGCAAGGTTTGGTTATATACATGACGTTAGCCTTGGAAAGGAGAGACTTCAGGGGCCCAGGTCAGCTACGCTTTCAGCTCCAACCCCAAGTACGCTCTCGTCATCTCCACGGCCACTTCCAACTTGGAAGACTGGCAACCACAGTCCTGGTGGAATTGCCCAACTATGGCTCATGTGTACGCTCTGAGAAACTCCTGGCAATCCCCCTCCCTTTGCTGGAGAGGGAAGAAACACTCTGGACAGCCCCCAGCTTTGCCCTGGAGGTGGATCAGGAAGGCTCCTCTGAAGGAAGCCACCTCCGAGAAAGGTCAGGGCACAGGTCTATGTTGGAGACTTCACGTCCACTGAAGTCTCTGCTGCTCTCTTTGCAACCGGCTCTTTTGTCAGGTGCTGGCAATTCTCGGAATTGAAAGAAAGCAGAAACATCCCTGCCAGATACAACGCCCAAGACAGTCAAGAGAAAGACTCATCTTGAGCACAGTGAGCCTTGGATCAGGACCCTCCCACTGGTGCCTGCAAAGAGCAGAGCCAGGAATAGCTCATTGTCTGTGCTCACTGTCAACCCTGCCCAACCTGTTCCAGAGAGCAATCCCACAGCGCTGCGTAAAATAACCAGCACTAGTCAGAAGGCAGCTGTAACCATCACCTCCTCTGCTCAGCTGGCAAAGGGCTCCTGTCACTTCCCAGCCTCTCAGGTTACTTGCTATCTTAAAGGCAAAAAAACCTAGGGAAACGAGCTGGCAGACTGAGGAGAGCCTACCCTGACACCGCTCAACTTCAGTCGTGAAGATGAGCAGTTGTCACATACACCACAATGGCTCCTACCCTACGGCTTTCTAAATGACGATCGCTTTGACCACTGGCACAAAAGCAGAGGGCAGTAACACAGCTTCGTACTCCCGCGGTGGCTGAGACTTTGCGGCTACCCCTCACGAAAAGCAGAGGATGTTCTCCTGTTCTTTGAAGAAACCTTTGAGATCACACAAAGAACCAGTGGCAGAGCTGGGAAGACGACTCGGGAAACCCTGAGCACCCGACAGGGCACCGCTATCGCTCTGCCCCCGTCAGAGCAACACGTCATCCCAACTTCCCCTACCACAAGAAAATTATAACAACAGTAAGAAATAAAAATGCCATAAACTTAACCGATATTTTATCGGAACTTAACAAACCTGGCTGTAAACTTGAGACTGGGAGGGAGGAAATCAAAATAAACAAACAGCCACAAACTCTAGTTCTGAAGAGCGCCGGTGTCTTGGAAATCATGAGGAGCGCTGGAGATGTCACTTCCAAGATATACACTGCTATTGGCGTGAGGTATTTTTACAATGTATGTGCATATCTAAATGGTAAATAAGTCTTGCCGCTGATGCGGATGCAAAGATAAATATGCGCATACCAATGGCCCCGCGTGTACAGATGCATTCGTATCTGAGCCGTAATTGCAGAGAGCCCTGTGCGCCACGGCTCTGCTGCTTCAGCACTCCGTCGTCTACCTACTAGCCACGTATGAAAATTATGATGGTCCAAAGTCTCAGAGACACGGCTAAGAGGGGCTGATGCACCGGCGTGGGAGAAGGGGCAGGAGTGTGAAGAGCCCTGAAAATTATGACTCTGTTATTCTCCGTGGAGACAGGATCCGGGAATACAAGTCAAATCCTTCCATTGGATGAGGCTCTATCATAAATCTGATCTGTCCTGCTGAAAGGCTCCGCTGTGAACACTCCTCTGTGAACACACCAAAGGTCTTCAATGGTCGTAATTTGATCTGGAGCTCCTCAAGAACTGAGAGGTAACAACCCTCTTTGAGCTTGTGAACCCAAGAGAAAAGAGTTCTGATCTTGGCACAGACATCCCTTGATGTTATTGTGCATAGACAAAAAAAAAAAGCAACACCAGAAAAAACAACACTTTTCATGACTTACAGCAGCGTGGAAAAGCAGTTCGTCTTCAGCACCCAGGTATCTTATCAAACCCAGAACCTACCACCACTCTTCCTTTGAGTCAAGTTTCTATTAGGTCAACACCAGCTTCAGAAAGAGTGCTGGAAATGTTTAAACAAGCTGTGAAAGCAACAACACCTGCAAAGAGATCTCTTTCACCCCTAACATTTCTGATGAGCAAAACCCACTTCAAGTTCGCCTCCAATTCAGCAGCTTTCACAAGCTTCTCCAGATCTTCAGAGAGCTGCTTCTCCAGCTTCTCTAAAATCTTCTCTCATGTTTCAACAGTCTCAACTTCCACCTCAGATACTCCAGGACCTCTAACAAGTCCTTTTCTCTAAAGCATCCAACAATTCAAGCAACATCAAAATAAACAAACACAGTGATGGTGTTTGTTGGAGCTGAAATCGAGCCATCTTCATCTGCTGCCTCATCATACCACCTACTACCAATGAGACAGGGACTCAGCTCACTGAACCACCGAGGTTGACTTTGGTCAGGTATACCAAACTGCTAGTTGAAGCCAACTGCAATGACACATACGCACGGAGAGCACAGAATTTACCACCCCCTCACCCACCCAGGGACTTTTCCTGGTGTTTTTATCATGGCCAAAGACGAGGGAAGGATTTGACAGACCATGTAGATCCTCAGCTGGACGATGCCACCAAGTTTGACAGCAGGTCTAAGAGCCTGGGATGACCCAGCAGGACATTTGTTCTTTTTCACTTGGCAACCATCACTTGGGACAAGGAGCCCATGACCAGAAGAGCCTCTGTGCTGAAGCAGGGTCCTCTCCAGTGCTGCGCTCTGCACAAGTGCTTGCCACAAGTGGAGGAAGGCAGAGAAGAGAAGAGAAGACACAGCAATCAGGCCTCTACCTGATGTACACTTCCAGACAGCCCCATCTCCTCCATCAGCAGCTTTGCAAGAAGATTTTTACCAAAAAAAAAAAAAAAGAAAAAAAAAGAAAAAAAAAAAGAGAAGAAAAAGGTGAGCAGGAAAAAACAAGTTCAGGACAGTTTTGGCAGCTCTGCATGGAAGATTTCACTAGATGTCATCACCTGTGCACAGCCCTTGAGGACTCTGGTAGGCAAAAGGGTCTGCCCACATAAAATAGCTTTCATTTGCCATGTGGTTTTTGCGCTGAGATTGTCCAGGCAATCAAAGTGAGGATGGGGAGTTGTTAGCCCAAATGAACCAGACATCTCGGCTTATTTGAACATCTGGCTGATAAAGCCCAACTGCGTATTCAGGATGAAAAGGTGTTTGACATTCAGGCCTGGGTGACCGAGGCTGGGGGACCCTGCTTTGAACATGCCAGATGGCTAGACAGATGCAATCCTTGCCCTTGTCAATGTGTGGCCAATCTCTTTGACTGACTGTAGCCATTCACCGATCTCCAGTAACATGGGCATCAATGCAGAGAACAGATGGGCCTGCGTAGCCACAGCAGAAATGAATTTAGCTCCTGTCCCAGGTCCCATCACATCCAGTTCCACCTCCTCTTCCAAAATCATGGCCCTCCAGGGACTACATTGCTGGTTGCTTCTTTCTCACGACCTATTCTCTGTTCACTCTGTTTCTTTCCACATGCCCTACAATGTATTTAAACCAAAAGCTCCTAAAAATTCCCAGCAAATCCTATCTTTGTTCAGGGTCCTTCCTCAGCAAAGTCTCAGTCAATGATCTGAAACCAGAAAGAAGTCCATGGTGGAAAAGGAGATGCACTATCCATCTTAGTCCTTCACCTCTTCATCCACTTCTACGTTCCTCCCAGGGAAATTCAGCACACCTGGATGGCTCATGGCCCTTGACACCATCCTCCAAATCTTTCAGAGAAGTATTTCAGACTTACAGGTGTGCTTCTGGCTGCTAGCACCTACAGGACCAACCTGACGCAGGGGAGGTCACGCAACTCCAGATGTCCTCAAGATGAGCCTCTGCCTCACGGTGTGACAATGCAGGGACGCTTGACGGAGCTGTTACTTCTGCGTGTTTCAGCTGGGGAGCTCTCAACCTGGATGCCACTGCTGGAGATAAAATCCTGAGGCCCTTCCAGCTGTTTTCTCAGGAGAGGACTTACAAGGACATCCAAAGCCACTATCTGCAAGCTGACCCAGAGACCACTGCAAGTGCTGACAGCAGGGCCTCTCTCTGCTGTGCCGCTGCTGCAGGGATCTGGTGGGATCTGGGTCAGACTGGAAACACTTTGCTTCTAGCTGAAGAAGGATCGGCATGGCCCGTGAGCTGCCCTCACAACGATGTGCTGCTTCAGCACCGCCGCCGCATCAGGCATGTGAAAAGCGGTTGATGTTTCTGGAGCGCAGACAAGTCAGCCAGAAAGAGGACCCAGGAGCTTGAGTCTTACTCGTTAATAATGCGACTGTTTGTCCTTCCTTGAAAGCGTAGTGTCATCCAGGGATTATCTTAGCTGTTTACTGCGGGGTATCAGCCAATTTCTCCTTGAAACAGCCACGTTACTGCCTGTGAGGAAGGCGAAGAAACAGCCCCGCGGTGGAACACAATTTAACTGGGCAGGCACTGGGGAAATGTCTATTCCGCTACAGGCAGGCCAGACTCAAGACCATTTAAGCAATTTGAAGTTCCTCCCTTGCTATTCCAGACCCTTGGATCCGACTCCAGTTGAAGCAAGACAAGAGAAAGGAAAGCTGCATCTCTTTGGCCCAAGCTGATGTGGACTGCAGGAGAACGACAGAGGCAGCAGGCATCTCCTCAACACATACAATTCTGCTCTCCGCCCTCTAGTCTTTTCTACAGGAGGGTGTTAATGTCAAGAAACCCCCACCTGAGAAGGTATTTTGCGTAAGCTGTCTGGAAAGGATGACAATTTTAAAACTGCAGCTAAATCTTCATCAGTTCAAACAACGGAAGGAAAAGGGGAAAAAAACAACAACAAAGAAACCAAAACCAAAAGAATCACAATTCCTGCAAACCATCTGTCCCTGAGAAACTCTGCTGTATCCACCTGAGCACCTCAGCTGAGCCAGAGCAGGCGGCACAGCTCGCTCGCAGCCAGCCCTGGCTGAGGAGGAGGTGGGACAGATGCCTCCCAGCAGTACTTCCAACCTGCAACCAGAAGCTGCAATGCCTCTGCTCTAAGTGGCTCTGGGGGCAGATCCTTAGCAGGTAACACATCCCCTGGAAGTTAAGGGGTTGCGTGAAGGGACTTTTCGCCACTGCCCAAACTGAATAAGCCTTCCAACACTTGCTTCTATGCAAGCCACCCATGTGAGTCCCTGCGAGGTGTGGATGAGCTCCTCGGCACAGAGGGATCAAGCATCACTTCCCACCTTAGCTCATGGGTAACAGACTGCCTTTGCTTTCCTGCTGGGGAGGCTGGCTGGGGAGATCAGCCAGAGCTCCATGCCACTCATTTCTCCCCTTGTTTGACCCCTGGCTCTCCACTTCCAACTCAAATCCTCCAGACCTGGGCGTGCTTCCCGAGCGCAGTTCCCCTGACACCTGTCACAGGCAAGGTTGCACTCACTATAGAAGCACGTCCTGATAGCAAGCAGCATTTGCATGGTGTGCCACTGGTGGTCTACTTAACACCCAGCTTCTCCTGCTGCCCACCATCCTCTTTGCTCCTCCACTGTTTCCCTTCTAAGTGGTAACGGCAAAAATCTGCCCTGGTGAACAGGTACCACGAGCAGACACCGAGCTCCGAGACACAAGAGCGGCACATTCCCACTCTTCCCTCCCACCTCTAGAAAGAAAACAGGCACACAGGTATTTGCATGGATAACGAAATACGTAGCACCCGTGACGTTCGCTTTTTCCCCCTCCTTTTAAACAAATCCCAATTTTCCATCGCTCTTGGGAGCGGAGCACAAGCAGCCGACTGCAACCTGGGATCGCGTTTGGGTCGGGTGTCCCCGTGGCAGGCACTAAGCATCGTTCTCAAACGGAGGAGTTGAAATCTGGGCAAAGCGCTCTCTGTGCCTTTGACCCTCAAAACAAACAAAGTGGAAACCACAGCAAATGGGCAGGGAAAGGGGGAAAGGAAAGGGAAGGGAACGACCCATGGATTTCCCTGGATCATGCTGACACAAAGGGAAAATAAACTTCAGATGGAGCACACTCTTGCAGGTGATCCAGACACTGTTGTGTAAGCAATTAACGGTAACCACAACAGAAAGAAAATCAAAGGATAAAAATCCACCCAGAAGAAGCCCCAAGGTGGCATGAGTGAGGACATCCCAGAAATGCTGGGGTTTATCCACGAGGGCCGCTCATGCTTTCAGCCCCAGTGAAACAAAATCATTATGCAACAAGTTTTTAATTCCTGGTTTGTTTGGGGGCGTTTTTTTCCTCCCCCCAAAGTGCAAGCAATCCCAGTGACCGTGCTCGGACCATTTTTCGGGTTTTGTGTTTATCATCCATGCACGTAACCCCCGATGCGGCACCGTCACCCACAAAGTCTGATCACACCGTTCTTCCAATAAAAAACAGAACAGGGAAAGGGAAGAGAGGAAAAAAAATTAAAAAGAAAAAAGAGGGGAAAAAATCCCCTAGAAAATAAAGCACCCCCCACAAAACAACTCCAAATAACAAACCCACCTCTTTTTTGTTTGTTTGTTCGCTTTAAATACCACAAAAGTGAGTCAACCAAAACCAGAACATAAAAATTGAAGTAACCAAAAGGAGAAAACAAGGGAGAGATCAGAGGGAGGGAAGGGAACCAAACGAAAAAACGAACACTAACGACCCAAAATAAAACAAAAATAAAAACTAACCAGCTGAATTGGGAGTTGAGGGTGAGTTAGCCTGGCTTCCATGGGCTGACACATTGGTAGCCGTGACAGCCGTTTTGGCAGCATAAATATTGGCTTCCTCTTGAAATTTACCTATGTTCTTCTTGTACCGGATTCTCTTATTTCCAAACCAGTTTGATACCTAGAGCGAGTTTAAGAGAAGACAAAGACGTTAACGTTTCAGCTCTGGCGAGTGCTGCTGGGTAAGGAAGGTGGATTAGGTCAGGTTAAACAGTGCAAACTCTTTTTTCCACACCCCCCTGGTTCTGCAAGCTGTGGAAGGAAGCACCTTCTACCCATGTGTACCACGCCAAGCCCAAGCAAGGCGGTGGGATGCCCTTGGGAGCGTTGGGTTAGTGCGGTTATATCTGGTTCTTCTATGGATGGGATGTCCACTAAGAGTGTGCTCCACAGGAACCACTAGACCCATCTCATGAAAATATCAGATGGGTCTAAAAAAACCCTTGAGAAAGTCAAATGACCCTGAAATCACACAAGTTGCAAACAGGTACATGTCACTTTGCAACTTTTTATCTGCAGAATCCTCGGTATCCCTTCGACAGGGACAGATGCCTCTTCTCCTCCCTTCAGAGAAGTCAGTGTTGGCTTTCCAGGAGAACACCCAACCAAATTACTCGGGATGTGCTGACGCACAAGATGGCCTGGATATCACTGAAGCTTTTGATCCACCTGAGCGGAATCACTGTGAAAGGCCAGCAGTGGATGCTCTTCATCCAGCTGAACTCAGCTTTGTACAGTTTAGCATGAGCCACTACATAAACCAGGACCTTCAGGGGAAGGCTGAAGAGGGAGCACAGGGTCTCGTCAGAACACCTAACTTCAGCCCCAGGAAACAAGTGTGTCCTTTGGAAAGGGGCAGGAGATGTTTCCGTCAGGTTTGCCCAGAGATCAGTATGATTCTGATGTGTCTAAGTGCTTGGAATTGTGCTGAATGGGGCTGGTGGATTTATTTAACAAAAAGAAAGATGCAGGATGAACTTCTTCACAAGTCATGGGGGTGGCTGAAAATGACAGGCCAGATCTGAAGGCAGAACGACGTGGTGCAGCCCTGGCACAAGCTGCTTCCCTGGGACTGCAGCAGCACAATGCACGAACCTCAGAAAGCCGCAAGGAGAGGTCCGAGCAGCAGCCCTTGAAGACTGTCAGGGGGATATCTAGGGATCAGCAGCATGAACGCCTAACAGAAAGGTCACTTGGACAACCTGCTGGGTTGGACGTCGGTGGCTCGGCAGTCACAGCGTAACTCCGAAGCCCGTGAAGCCAGGCTGTGATATCTGGCCAGAACGGCTTCCCTGGGAAGATGTCAGGGAACCTCCTAAACCACCATGAACTCAGTACTCCCAAAATCCCACTCAGGACCCTGCTGATGATAACCATGTTCACTTGAGGGCACAATGTTCCACAGAACAATTTTAGAGAAGACCTGGGAAATACTCAACCTGCAGTTTGGGAAGCACCTCTCGGCTGCGTCTTCAACACTACTGAGCACAGAGAATCAGAAGAATGTCTTGCTAAGTGCAGATCTCTAAGCAGAAGACAACTTCCAGCTGCTACTGACCTTGCTTGAGAAAGCTCATCAGGATGAAAGAACAGGCAAATGCCAGAGGATGCTGCAGCTCTCCCAAAAGTGCTCCAACACTCCTAGGATTGCTTGGAGCTGTAATCTTGAACTAGCAGATCAACCTCTTTGGTGGGACACCTAGGATATTCTCCCTTTGCTTGCTGGTGAGCAAGTCTATTTGCAAGGGTCCAAGTGGACTGCCCAAGCACCATGACACAGAAGACAATACTGGATGCTCATCCTGGGAAGCTCGTGATTTTTTCCTCATCTTAAGAGAATTGTTTTAGCTTGGGTGTTGATAACTGAAACCCAGGTGCTTTTAGTTTCTCTGGTGCTTTCTCCCTGCAGTGCTCCCAAAGCATTCAAGCAGCTTCTACGCAGAAGTGGCTTCATTCACCAATTCACCTGCTGCTGAATGGTAGGTATCCCCTCCTGCGCTGCTGAAGAGCAGGAGAAAGAAAATACAACCTGCAGAGACTTCTGGGAGGCAAAAGGTAGGAACTTGGATCAGCATCAGATCCGGGAGCGAACATTTCGACGGCACCAGGGGCAGGTGCTACTCGCAAGATGCTCCATTCCACTTCTTGATCCAGCTTTCTCATTAAGGACCACGCGCTCCTTCGTGGGCTTTCCACTTGGCCATCTCTCTAAAACTGCTCTTCCAGCTTCAAATGCCGGAGCTGGTGGGTGAACTCCAAGTGTCGTAGGGAAAGAAGTCAGGATAAACACCCACCGCACTTGATCTTCATCTTAAAACTTGTGAAGCAAAGAACGTGCTTCTTGCAGTCAGCCTTTGAGTTCAGATCAGCTCTGCTGGCGACTTGCACAGATCCATACTGTCCCATGTTCCCAACTAGCCTCAGCAAAATGAGACCTGGATGTTTGCTTGTTTCTGCCTTCTTTGGATGAAGAAGGGAGGGAGATTTCAGTGAGAGGCACAGAGCAGCCTTGATATAGCACAGTCAAAAACCATCCTAAGAGCAGCATTTCTCCTGGGAATTTTGTCTTGGCAAGGGAAAAGTTGTAAGTGTGAAAAGATGAATTAAAAGTGAGAGAAGAAGCATCAGGACAGCTGTAGTTTCACTTAAGCCAATATGTGCTGTTTCTTGGAGGTAACTCTGGGCAGAATCCATGTTTGGGTCTTCTGACCCAGGGGATGTCATCAGAGTCACTCAGCAGGCATTCAACACAGTGACGACACCTACCCTTGGATGCTGTTGCTCCTGCTGAAGGCAGACACGCTCTCACAAGGACACCAGATGCTACCGCTGTCTTCAGTTTACTCAAGTGATGAACAGGCAGGTGCCTGGGGCTGGGAAGCAGCCCAAGATGGGCAACGCAACGTGAGCCTAGAGGGAGCGCTAAGCTCACATGAGGACAAGACTACCAGAGGCCATATAGATCGGCTCGCAATCACGCAGCTTGAGTCAAAAAGAGAGGAAATAAAGAAGGGCAGGTCTGAGCAATGTATGGTTGGACACTTCGAGGACTGACTGTGCTCCTCACAAATCCCAGCAGCTTCCAGGTCAAAGCTACAGACTCCAGGAACTACGTGGCTGCCTTGAATGTGTGGAAATAATTCAATTTCTCTTTATTGATCACCTTCTTTGAGGGATAAGCAAGTCAGGGAGATGTCACGTTCCGCAGCACAAGAGTAATGACAGAGAGGAATGACCCTGAGAAGACTCACCCTCCTTGAGCACAAACTACAACCATTAGCCTGTCTGATCCAAACCCTTCCCACCATGACCTTGTCCATCCTACCTTACTGAGCAAAAACTGTGCGGTTCTCCCTACTTCCTTCAAATCCCTTGGCTTGAAGGGTGAACTTCCAGCTCAAACAAGCTCTTGCAAGTCACCTCAGCACTATTTCCTTGAGGAGGACTTTGCCTCTGTGGGTCACTCCACATCATTTCTGTGCCGTTAACACCTTGGCTCCATATGCAACTGTCGCTCCAGGAAGTCTTCAACCCTCTCCTAAACTCTCCTTTTCCATTCACTGCTTCAATTTGCAAACCTGCCGTCTGCTCTCCCATCCGCTTACAGTAACTCAAGCTAAACTCATTTTGTGATTAAATACTCAACACTGGGATGTGCCTGATGTGCCTGAGGTCTGGAGTGCCCTTCACCATGCCAAGGTTTCCCACCAGCAGCTGCTGTCTTTGCTGTGTTTCTGAGCTCTCTCACCTGTGAGACTGTGATGCCGCATTTCTTGGCTAGCTCTTCTTTGGCTTCCTCACTGGGGTAAGGGTTGCTCAGATGGGAATAGAAATACTCATTCAGGATTTCTGTAGCCTGCTTGTTGAAGTTTCGTCTCTTCCGCCTTAACGTGAAGGAAGAGGGGAGAAATAAAAGGAAAGTGAATCAGTGCAAGGGATCCAGAAATGGGAATGCAATTTTAGATACTCTTCATTTTCCTTGCTTCTCTCCCTCCCTCGTTCCCCTGCTCCTAGAAGCACGGGAGTGCAATAGAGGCCAACAGCCAGGAATCTTCTCATCTGCACCTCGCTGGTGACTCCTCCCTCGACACCTTCCAAAGCTAGTGAGTCTCTGTCTCAAATTATCGCTGTATCCTCCAGCTCACGGAAAAGTCTTTAAAATGGCACTCAGCTTCCCCACCCGGGAAGGTGACTCCTGACACCCAGCCGCTCTGGCCGCGGACATCACGGCTACTCCGCAGAGCTCTGTGCTGAGAAAGTAGTGCCGAATGTATCCTTGGGGGAGTCTGTTCCACTTCCAGTTGGACATTACCTATTTGCTATCTCTTACCTCGTACCCCCAGTGTAGCTGCCTGTCCTCCCCAGCCCAAGCTGCAGCTTCCACGTAACCAGTTTAGGGAGTGAAATAATTCTGCAGCAAATTGAAAATACGGGACAAGGAAAATGGAAAAGCATAGGGACCTAGAAGAGACAGGATGGGCTGGAGGATTAGCATTCACCCCTAGATGAAGTGCACATTTTCATCACAGCGGTTTGTTGGAATATGCTGCAGAATTTCCTTCTGCCACAGAAAAATCGAGACGTGCAGCTCAAAGTACAGCTGGGAGCCTCCCCGAGACAGAGGCTGGATGTCTTGAATTGCTTGTCTCTCCCCTGCTGAGCCACAGACAGATAAAGGACATGGATGGTAAACAGAGACACAGCCCTTCAAATAGACCAGAATTCACTCCAGAACCTCAGAACACCTCTCCCGGTCCTGAATAACAGTGTATGGTGCGTGGGGAGAAAGGTTTGGTGGGGTGAACTCACCGTGCGTCCAGAAATCGGGAGCGCAAGATCATGACGGCTTCACACGTGCTTTGCTTCAACTGCATCTGGATGGAGCTGAACTTGCGGTGGATGATGCTCACCATCCGCTCTATCTCCTTCGGCGAGATAGGTCGAGTTCGGCTCTGCTCACGCAGCAGGTTCATCACGTGGGTGGTGAATTCATTGCATGCCTGGGATGGCAAGAAAAGCAAAAGAAACCCCAGGATCGGAAGGTCATTCGATGGCGTCAAGGACGGTACAGAGGCAACGCTGCTAAGGAAGGAGACGCAAGTGCAGGCCTCAATGGCTGGGGCTTTTCAGGGCAGATTCAGAGCAAGAGCATGCTGGCTCTCAGAGGAAAGAGAAATTTCTCTCACTCACCTAGCAGAGGGCACGACAGACTCCCAACAAACACACTGAGAAAGGCAGAAGCCAACTTCTTTGCTCTCAGGGGCTGTGGATGGAGCTGGGGCACGTGAACTCAATGACTCATGTAAAGCATGAAGAAATCCCAGCCACTGTTTTTCTAGATGGGACAGGAGGAGCTGGAGATGTATCTGAGGAGGACCATGAACCTTTTGACCCTCCTCCTGCTGTCCCAGCTGGACCCCAGCACCACGTGTCCTGCAGAGCCCCCTGTGCTTCACAGGAGCAGCTTCTAGAGAGACACGTCCCTGCTCTGCCTTCTTAACAAATCAGGTGAGAAGTAAATAACGATAACAATTAAAGCCTGAGTGAGGCAGGAGCCCTGACAAGTAAGGGCAAGAAGGTAATAATCCCAATTAGTTTGCTGCTGGCACAGCACTGTCTGGCTGTTCCTACTGTGCCGTGAGGATACGGCAACCAGAGGAGTCAGGAGGCACAAGGGAGGGATTTTGAGGCCGGATAAAGGCCACGTCACTGCCCTTTCATCCATCCATATCCACGAGCATCTCACAAGGCACAGCAGGATCCTCGCAGAACCAAGCCCCAGAACCCAACCAGAGTGAGCGCAGCACTCGGATACCGAGGGCTCAAGAAGCCTTGGGTGCTCCTGGGACACACGCAGCTGCTCTGGGGATACTGTCCCCAGATCCCACCCCACGATGGGGGGAAAAAGAGGAAAAGAAACACTCATTTTGTGGACTAGTGACATGGGCTTGATTTACTATAGCCCAGCTCACCCTTCCAAGCTGAGTCCTCACCCACAGCTCCGATCCAACAAGGAGACACCCCAGAGGCCAGCAGAGCCCCTCCAATTGCCCATCACCAGCTTCGGCTGACAGCTCTCATCTCCTGGGGTGAGCGCTGGCAACGAGAGCTCTCAGCCGGCTGCCTCTTTGCTCCCAGACGCCTGAGCAATTTCAGCTCGTCTCCCCTCGGCGTGAAATAAAGAGCAATAAAGGCAAAATTGCCGGAGAGCGCCGCACTGTCACAGCAGAAGCCAGGCTCCGGGAGCAGCCAGGCGCTGAGCTCCCCCAGCCACCACCAACGGGACTGGAGAGAGGGGGTGGACATCTGGAACCCCCAAATCCCGGTTTTGCAGGACTGTGGGTGATCCTACCGGAGATGTGGACCGGCACAGCCACTTGCAAAACTACTTGGTGGCAAAACCAATGCTGTGGGTTGGGAGAAGGAACGATGCAGCCCATCTTACCCCACGGGGCTGGGCCAAAGGCATCTCTCACCTGGGTGTCCCTTTGGGGAGCAAAAATGGCACAGAAACAAAAGGAGAAAAGTAAACAAACAAAACTTATGACCAAGGGGAGGAATGAGCAGAAGATCCTTCCCTGAAGCCTGTCCCTGGCTGTGCCAAGGGTGTCTCCTTCAGCTTCAGTGGCAAAGGACACGAAGTCTCTCTCTCTCTCTTTTCATCATGGGGGCTGAAAGACCAGACCTGACATGCTCTCCACTTCTACCCATGTGAGATGGCTCAGGCTCCCTCATGCTGCTCTATCTCGTCTTCATGCCTCGAGGGAGTGACAGCAAGGGTGAGGACAGGCACCAAAGACCATCCTGCCAACCTGGCCCCTGGCCCCTGCCACCCCCTGCTCTGCTAATGCTCTGCCAAAACACCTTTCACGACGTGACCACGCTCAGCTTCTCCAGCACCAGAGCCCTGCCTGGCCACCCTGACTCCAGCTTCAAGCCAGGGTCATCCATCTAAGGCATCTCCACACCAGATGTAGGTCTCAAGATGACGACTAGCAACTTCAGCTTGGCCAACGTGGCACCTGGAAGGGATGAGACGTTCCTCAGCTGCATCACGCACCCAGTTAGCTGGGTAAAACAGGGGCTGGGCTGGCTCACCCGCATAGACCCCAGCACTGGTGGCTGCTCAGAGCTCTGACACATCAGCAGAGATGTTCAGCCAGAGACCCCAAACCCTGCCCAGCACCAGGCTGTGGAGCCCATCCTGCACGCAGAAAGGAGGGACGCTTTCTTGCTGGCACTCCACAAACCACAACCTCGGGGTAGAAATCACATTCCTCACAAAGGCAAGCTGTGCAGCAGCGAAGAGAGGTCTGCAAACCATCTGAAAATGGTTCTGAGCGCTGGCCTGCGAAGCTTTCCCTGCAATTGTCAGCATTACCAATTGCTGCACTGATGACCCGAAGAGTTTTTCATTTTCTTTGTTCTTCTTTTTTTTTTTTAAAGAATCATTTTCCACAAGAAAAAAGACACTTTCTTTTTCTTTTTTTCTTTCTTTTTTTTCCCTCTGGAAAAAGAACTTTTCAAGCAGAAAAAATATTCAAGCAAGATTTTGATTCAAGCCTTGCTTGGAAAACTGCCTGTACTGAAGCAAGCTCCTCAAAGAGGGCTCCCCCTTCACAGGGCCGATTTTTGGCAAGATATTATTGGAGGAGTGAAAAGTGAAAATCAAAGGGGCGATTCATGCCAAGCGTATTCTTGTGCCACATCCCAGTGCAAAATCCCAACCCTCCCAACCCTAAAAGAGCACATTTTCACTCGGATACCAAGCAAGAGCTTGCATTTGCCCGTACACTCCCAACAATAGATGTCAGTAGTGATCCAGGCTGTGCACATCGACACCAAGGTGTTGGCACTGGATGGAGGCTCTCCCGGTCACTCCAGCTCCTGGTCCCACCATCCCATGACCTGCAGCCCCGAGCAGCCCTTCCCTCCATCGCGAAGGAGCCTGTTACCTGCTCGTACTTCTCCAGCTCTGTGTGGTAGATCTGCCGGATCTGGGAGAGTTTGGCTCTGTAGTCGGAGTGCTCCACCGAGTTGTCGGAGCCGGCTCCTCCCGATGCGGCAGCAGCGGCAGCCGCGGCGGCCGAGCCGCCTCCTTTTTCGGGGCCCGCTACCCCCTCAGCCAGGAGCATGTTGTCTAACCGCATCAACTGGGGGTCCGTGGGCTCCTCTTCCTGCGCTCCCCGGATGCTCAGCACTGCAGGAGACACAAAGAGGAGAGGAAAATGAGTCTGCTCATCCAAAAGGGGACGCTCATCCCAGGCTGAATCATCGGGGCTCAGTCCCCATCAACTGAGCTTTTGTTCCCTTCCCAGGGGCATCCCAACAAGCAGTCTGCGTCCTGGTTGTCGCCAAACTCAGTTGCTTGGCTCTCTGGGCCAGCAGCACTGAGAAGGTCACACCAGCTCCCTGCTCGTCACCCTTCCTGCAGGGAAGAAGTAGGGCAGAACTGGCGGAGAGCTCGCTGCACACATAATCCAGAAAGCCACATTTTGCCATCAAAACTATTCAACACCAACCCAAAACCCAACAAATGCACCCATTCTTGCTGCCAGAAGTGACAGGGACCATATCGCCACTCAACCACGGGATGGGAAGTTCAGAGCTTCTAGCCCAGATCTCTGGTCACCTCTCACAGGGTCCTCTCCTGTCACTGAATATCTCATTTATGGCCTGATCCTGCATCACCCGCATCAGCTGTCAACCCCAGAGGGCACAGGAAGACGCCCAGGGCTGACCATGCCTCAGTTTCCCTGTCCTTAAATACAGACGGACAGGGTTTGCAAGGCCATGCTTTTAGCCACACAGTGGTAAAAAGAAGCAAAACCCCCATACAAATTACATTTTATGCTTTGGAAAACATCTTTTTTTAGCACCCGCTCACTCCAGTGAAGTCTAAACCATGCTGAGAAAAGGGGCAAAGATAAATTAATCCTCCCGGAGCAACTTGGCGAGGGAAGAATTTTCCTCCCATCTTTGCACTCCCTGCCTCAATTATTGCTTCCAGTAGAAGTCATTCTCCTGCAAGGACTTTCCTGGAAAAACCACATCGGAGCATCCTGACCAGTCGGGATGTCCCAGGTCTCAAGGACGGAGGTGCCCTACGTGTCCCTTGCGTCCCCCGCTTTGGTCTGTGTTTGAACACAGAAGCATAACCGGAGATTTTTGCGTGTACACGTACCCAGGTGTGCACAGCTGCAAAACAAATCCAAGAAATCCTTGATGAGCCAACAAAAAAAGGCATTTCCTATGAGAAATGAATTGCATTTCCCTCCGTCATCTGGCACGGGAGCTCAAAGCGCCTCACAAACACCCCCCCCCGCCCCCTGAGCACACGCTCGTAAGCATCCAGAGCTGGGGAATGTTGCACAGATTTTAATAAAGCCGTGCCCGCTTACATCCGAGATGAATTTGACCCCCTGGATCTGCGCTGCAACCAAAAGCAAGTGATTTTCCCTGTCATTTTTTTTAAAACCCCAGATTTTAAAATCAGTCGGCAGCTAAAAAGTCTGAGCAAAACCCAAGTATGGTCTTCCTCAGTCTAAAACAAGTGAAAGATAGAGCTATCATTGGTATAAAATGGAAGCAGAAGATCCTGTTGAGAGGTTTGGCTAACGCTAAAAAGAGCTTTTTTCAAAGCCGCAAACTCTGCTGAAATCATTATTTTCGTCACTCTGGCATTTATTGGCATTTTTTGCGATTAAAACATTCCCTGTCAACAAAGGTGGGAAGGTCAGGGGGGAGAAAGAAGAGAGAAAAAAAGCCCAACACGAGCGAATTTGCCAATGAGATGAGCTAATAATAAATAATTCCACGCTAGGGAGGATCGTTTCTGTACTGAGGGATGGGGGCACGGTGCCAAATTTGGAGCTGGGTTTTGGTTGCTGAGCCCTGAGGAGACAGGACCAGCATCTCCCCCCATTTCAGGGGGGCTTCCCCCGGCACCCGGACACGTGCTTTGTTGGCAAATCAACCCAGCATCAAGAAAATGGGTTGGGGTCTGTGGTCCATCAGCTGAAATAAGAGAGAAATGCAGCCAAAATCCTGAAAAAGAGAAGAGGAAAGTGGGGAGGAAACAGGCGACGGGGCGAGAGACAAACTTGTTATGAAAAAGAGAGATCCAATTCCTATTCTTCCAGGGCAAACAAAATATCCCTAAATTAAAGCACATCAAAAGCCCAAATCCAAAGTAAGACAGGCTCATAAATAAAGAAGCAAACCCAAACTCCCCCCACAAATAAACAAATCCAAAGCGGAGTTGCCGAAACAGGAGCATCTCAATTTCAAAAGGGGAATATTTTTAGATTAAAAAAAAAAATTATATATATATATCAGGAATCATTGACCTGACAGGGAGGTACAAGTGATTAATTAGTTGATGTTTAGAGAGCTGCTTCGTGATAAAAAGCACTGTATAACCCCTGAGCTTTCGTACCGTGGAACGCACAGGGCTCAGCACCCAACGGATGGATGTACGTCCCTACCGCAAAGACCTGCGCCCAGCCGGGCTGGGCCGGGCCGACTGCTCGCAATGTGACTTAGGAGTGAAGAAATGGAACAGCCAACAGGTCTAAGCAGACCTGCTGCTGCCTACTTATCCCTGGAAGGCTGTGCGCAGCCAAGGAGAAGACAAAATGATGATTTCCAAGCACCTTTTTTATCTTCCCGACGCTGTCGCTGGCTCCTGCCACGGTGCTCAGGGTGCTGGGCTCCTCGACAGCTCCCACCCTCCAAAACACCCCCTGTGATGGGATCCAGAGGGCTCAGGGCAGCACCCGACCTGTGGTGGTTTTCCCACCAAATCCAAATGAAATAAATTAAGTAGAATGAACGATCCTCGGCAGCAATCTGGAGCTCAGGGGCTGCGGGCGTGCTCCCACTTGCACCCTGGCATCCCCAGGACCCGCCATTTGCTGCTCCTGATTAAAGAGAGGGGGAAAAAGCAATGAAAAAAGGAAGAACAAAAAGATAGATAGTGACTGGCAGGCGTGGGGAGGAAAATTCATGCAAGACTTTCTGTCCTTGGCTGCTTTCCTGCTGGCTCGGCAACCCCCAGAGCCGCGGCAAATGCCACTAGAGGGTGCTCGGCCTTCGCCGAGGTCCTTGCTGCCTCAAAATGCATTTTTATAGAAAAATATCTATATCCACACACATGCAGATATATATAAACACATGCATGGATGAATTTGAAAAGCAAAGCCGAGCCATGTGACTTGTCCACTGCGAAACACTGACCATGGAGGGGAAGCAAGGAGCATGGCCGTAGCAGGGTCACCATCACCGAGGCCAGCAGCTGAGCACCACTGAGCCACCAGCCTGAGGTACGGTCACAGGCACCACCAGGGTCACAGAGGCCAGTTTCAGCGACTAGGAAATGGCTTCCAGTTCACACATTCACTCACCCTCCCTCTTGAGGGAGATATCGTAGAGGACATCGTCCAAGTCCCAGTCCTGGGCTGGCTCAGTCGTGTGCATCTGATGCAGGACGTAGGGAGGTGGTGGCAGGACTGGCCTTGGAGAATTGAGCGAGGAGACAAAGCTGATAATAGCTCCCTGGCTCCCTGCCTGCCCTGCGATTCAGGAGGGATGTGGGATGGAAATGGCATCGAGTTGCCAGAGATCTTGGATGCTCCAATGTGTTTCCCACCAACCTGGACATCTTCGAGAAGCGCCTGAAGAGCAGCCAACTGCATGCTCACATGAGCTGGGCAGCCAGCACCCCACATGTGTCTGTGTCCCCAGTACCTGTGCCTGGCATCCCCGTGTGTTGAGGAGGGGTGGCCATGCAGCGTGATGTACAACCAGGGTAGGCTCACAGCGCAGCAGAACCAGCCCTTGCCAGACACGGTGCTGGCACACGCCTTCAGAACAGACTGCACTCTGCTCTCTGGGAATGGCCTCTGCCCGTGAAGACACCTAAGAAGTCCACAAAGGTGGGTACCAGGGTCCTCCTGGTCCCCTACGCTACCTTATGAACCCCATTTTCCTGGGAGCGTTTTGTCAAAGGGACCTGAGAAGCCAGCTCAGCCTCTCAGCATGGGCTATATCCACTCCCAAGCGGATGGTGGCTGCGGTGGTAACACCGTTCCCCTCTGCTTCTCATCCTCATGTCTCCCCTTGGGTGCTGCTGCACATGTGTTTGTGCTCACCCCCACTCAGGGGCCGACCAGGACTTCTGGGGTGGCAGCTGAAGACCAAGCAGGAGACACCAGAGGAGGCTACGGCAAGGTGGAGCAGTGGGAACAGCCTCTCCAGGCATGCAATGGGGACATCTTGGAAGACGGTGACACCACTAGCCAAGGGCTGGTCCCAGCAGCTGCCTGTTTAGACAAATCCACATTAAAAATGAAACCTGCTGTGTGGTGTCAGGGAGCCCAGGAGGAGCATTCACATTCCTGCCCGAGCTCAGCTACTTCTTGGATGGTTTTTCTCGTGGTTGTTTCTCCCATTCCCAACTTGCTGAATTGTCTTTCCAGGGGGACACTTTAAAGGAGAAGGAGATTTTGAGTAAATGATTGCAACTTATCGAAAATAATGTGCTACTTAGCATCGGAGACAAGCATCCTGGCAGGCAGAAATGGGAAGCGGTGCCGGAGCAGATGGGAGTAATTAGGTTGTGATTTTCAGAAGGGTTTTCTTTCCTGCCTCCACTGTGCCTAAGATATACTGGGGGGGGAGGTGGGAAGGTGGAACAATCCACGCGAGAACAGAGATTCAAGAGATTTCTCTTGGACGATTTCTCCGGCAGGCTGTGATCTGGCTTCTGGTGTGACCTTCCCCTGGGGAAACCAGAGATGCCCAGTGTGGCAATGTTGCTGGTGGAGCACTGCTGGCTGCTTGTACTGTTCTCTTGCACAGCCACAAACAGGGCGAGATGCCTCCTTCCCCATCAAACCACGGGCTCCTCACTCTCACATCGATAAACAAGGTCTAGCCCAAATCCTATCCTGGACCAGTGGGTGGGTACAGAACACAGGAGGTGCCACTGGAATCTGAGGAGGAACTTGTTTGCAGTGAGGGTGCCAGAGCCTGGCCCAGGCTGCCCAGGGGGGTTGTGGAGTCTCCTCTGGAGACGTTTCAAACGCGCCTGGACGAGTTCCTGTGCGACCTGATCTAGGTGATTCTGCAATGGGGGGACTGGACTAGATGATCTTTCTCGGCCCCCTCCAATCCCCAACATTCTGTGAATCTGTGTGAACCTGTGAAATGAAGGCGAAGCAGCTCCACCCCAGGAACCCCAAAACTCCTGTACCGACCCACACAGCCGCAGCCAGGCTTCGAAACACGCATGGAACGTCAGCCTTCTCCCAACCTTCTGCAATTTAACCACCATCTGCAACATTGGCTTGGGCTTGTGGAGACCAAGCTTCAAGAGTCATGTGAACTCACCGGTTTTCTTTAAACGTTATGATTTTATACCCCCGGGTCTAAACCAACAACCAGTAAACGCAGGGACAGCCACGATGCCAGCAAACGCCCCTGCTAACAAAACTGGCAACTAATCACCTTATTTTAAGCTGATCTCAATGTTCCCTGGAGCCTGAGTCTACACTTGTGAACGCTGAAAATGAACAGCGCTGAACTTTATACAAAACCTCTCCCGTCTGCTGCTGACTGGAGGACAGTTACACCTTAAGTGGCTTGTGGCTGGTTGTCTGTGTGCGTATGACATACTCATACATACCACATACTTGTACGTATAGTCACAACGAAGTCAGGAGAGACAGATCCACGGCTGATCCACAACTGCATGGCCTTGAGCTGCTCTTCCCAAGCTTGCTTTGTTCAGAAAAGCCCCCAGACCTCATGCAACTACCTAAATCCCAGTTGGAGTTTTTCCTATATGAGTATATTTGCAGGCGACTTTCTTCTGCAACAGCAAACCCCAGACCCAAAGCAAAACCCAGTACTTTAAACACAAAGTCACCTTCAAGACCCTGTGTTCAGAAGGAGTAAATAAACTCTCGAGAGCTTTGTGGCGGATATTAAAACACCTCCAGCTAGGTCTTCATGCTGCCAGCTCCAGGATCCACATGACAGACGGCAACGTGTATGTCTTCTCGTGAAGCACGTGCTGTCCACCTTCAATGGTATCAACGATCTCCATAACCAAGGCTCAGCATTAAGTCATCACAGGGAGTTTTAAACCTCGGCTAGATTACGAACTTCGAACTGAGAAAATCAACACCAAGACACGAATACATATCTCCAACACCAACAGAAGCTGAAATTTCCAAATACCCTGACACACACCCTTCCAGGAAGGGGGGGATTAAGAGAAGTCGAGGTTGTTTTTTTCTTACAATTGGCATAAAAGTTTCTCACTCAAACCTTTCCAAAACTTGCAAATGGATGAACAGATTTGTGCTCAGATTTTCCAAAACCAGGCTGCTGTGAGATGAGGCATGGAAAATTTCAGCTGGCAAAATGGCTTTTTGTGCATCCACTTTATTTATTTATTTATTTATTTCACAGAAAAAAGCAGAACGTTGTGAAACCGATGGGCTGTTTCTGTCACCAATCTTCACAGCCTGAAGCTATAAATCAAATCAAAAAATCCCAGCAACAAATCAAGAGAGAGTCTTGTACCCAGAAGCACTGCTAAGCCACCCTGGACCTTCACAAATCCACCTTCTCTCCCAACATTGGAGTGTCCCACAGGGCTGTTCGGAAACAAAGCACTTGAACTGTCCTGCGAGGGATGCTTTTCAAGGTGGAGACATGTTCCTTCAGTCCATAAAGCACACAGGATTGTGGTAAGTTCAGAGTCACAGTCCATCTAGCCCCAGAGGTCAACTCCAGCCATGGCCAAACAAGCCCTGCTGGAGACCCAACCAAAGCCACGATCAACAGCAGAAGCATCAGATGCTCAAGGCAGTGGCACTTTCCTCAGCAACCTCCTACTCACATCAGGTTTTTGGAACTTGCATCGCAACCCAAATTCAGATCAATCCAAACTGTTTCCTGAATCAAAATGTAAATCTTTTCCTCCCATTTCACATCATCGTTTTCCCCTCTTCTCTCTCTTCTATTTTTTTTTAAATAAAAATTTGGGTTCATTTCAAAGCATCCAAACTTTTAAAAACCAGCAACTTCCCATCCTGAATGAGAAGATTCTAAATTATTTGCTGCATCTAACCCAGATTGCAAAAAAAAAAAAAATAACCAAAAAAGGAAATCTGAATTACCTTCAAACGGTAATTTTGGGGGGTGGGAAATGGGAGAAGGGAATTTAGCACATGCCAAAAAGTTTCTCGTCTCCCAGCAGCAGCTCTCCGTCACTTCAGGAGGATGCAGCTTGCATGTGCCACGGAAGTGGCAGAAGAGAGACGCGTATTTCATAGCGCTGCCAGAAAGTCTGCACCGGTTTTCTCCTAACCCCAGCCCAAATGCCAAATGGGTTGCCATAGCAAGCGAGGATCTGGCAGCAAAATGATCAAAAGGTCTGGAAAATTATCACTAACACATTGGAGTGGAAAAAAAAAACCCCAAACATATTCCCTCCTCAAATGGAAAACGATCTAAAATAGCCACAAAAATAAGGCACGATGTTGCAGTGATTACTGAAAACCAGATTCCCCGAGAAATGTGAGTCCCTTGGAAGCTGAATGAACACAGATGAGCTCATCTTTCCAGTCCTTCCTTGCATCCTGCTCCTGCTGACCAGTTTAGCTCATGGTGAGTGACCAAGTTGGTAATGGAAACTTGTGACTGTGTCCCCGCATGCCCAGTTATTGCTGCGTTGTGGTCGAACAAAGCATTTGCCTCTGGGAGGTTGGATTAGATGATCTCTAAAGTCCCTTCCAGCCTAAGCCATTCTAGGATTCTATGACTATAGGAAATTTCAATATTTTCTATTTTTCTCTTTCCAGTCCTGATGCCATGAGCCATGTTGATTCATGGATGCTTCACGGCAGGCTGCTGGTCAAGACCCAGCTGGAATTTTCCCATCCGAAATCTGGGGGGAGGTAGCACTCAGAAGTCAAAGCTGATTGATTTTCTTGCACAAGCAGAGCTCGCTGCACAGATCTCCACAAGCAGATCACCAAACAGAGGTGGTTTAGGGGCACAAAGCAGGCTGGAAGTGCTCGTAGACATTAAAAAAAAGCTGACCACCCTGCTGGTGGTCAAACCACCACCTCCCCTTTCCGTTACAGCAGCTTCCAGTCCACCTTTGACGCAGCCCACAGAGCAACAAACCCTCACAGCAACTCAACTTCACCTCCCCCAGGAACACGGTGAACAACCCATCACTCCAGAGCCGAACTCAGGGTGCAAGGGGGTCAACCCTGTTGTACTGGTTCTTGTACGGATACATTTTGGCTGCACGCAGATCCCTTCCGCATCGCGCCGAGCACCCTGTACGTGCCCAGGCCAGGCTCCTGGTCTGGCCATGAAGCAGGCTGATGCTAAGGAGCAATGCTGGAGCTGGCTGCAGCAATCCTGCCCTTGGCTTGTCTCCCAAAGCAGTTTTCCCTTTCCTAAGCAGGGCAGGATTAGCGGGTTCCAGTTACAGCTCTGAAATGTAATCAACCCCTTATCTTACACCGGCAAACCCAGCACATCTCAAATTCTCCAGCC
The DNA here is from genome assembly GCA_013389965.1 of Todus mexicanus. Classification (NCBI taxonomy): domain Eukaryota; kingdom Metazoa; phylum Chordata; class Aves; order Coraciiformes; family Todidae; genus Todus; species Todus mexicanus. The sequence continues at coordinate 48,686 of WEIS01046610.1, forward strand.
GCACCGACCACATAGCAAGGGGAGATTGTCCATGACCACCCACCCTCCTCTGCCCCACCCTCCTCCATCTCACCCCAGGCCCTGGGATGGGGACAGGGACCGACCTCCAGCTGCTCAGAGCAGCAGCCACAGGAGATAAAGGAAAGCAGAACAAGATTCAGTGCTGCTCGACTGCTGGGCCAGATTTGAGCAGAAGATGTAAGCCAGCTAATTGTCCATGGGCTGGGCTGGCTTGGGGGAGCAGCACCTACCGCAGAGAAAAGCTGGTGTCTGGGATGGTAAATGGGCATTACAGGGAGGGAAGAGGAGGAGGATAACGCAAACATGCACACGTGGTCCCCTTCTCACATCTCTTGGGAGCGTCTTTGCGAGTTTTTCCAGGCCTAGATCACGATACGGCCCAAAAGAATCAGATTTTGCTGTTGTGATGAGAAGAACAGGCGGTGAAACACAGAGCTCTGCCTTGGTCCCTCCATGAGCAGCACCTGCTGTGCAACAGCCTCACCATCTCCTGGGGGTCTTTGTGTGGTGGACCAGAGTCCTCTCTGCAGCACTGAGAGAACAGATTGTCACTGAGGGATAGAGCAAGCCGTGGTCCTCACCCCAGGAGGTGGCTCAGACCTGGCATCGGTCATGCCTGGAGGTTATGTTTTCATTCTAAACTACAACAGGGGAGGTTTAGACCAGATATTAGGAAAAAAATTGTTCCCAACAAGAGTAGTCAGCTCCTGGAATAGGCTGCCCAGGGAGGGGGTTGAAATCCCATCCCTGGACATGTTTAAAGGGCGTTTAGATGTGGTGTTGGGGGATATGGTTTAGGGGTGAACTTTGCAGAGTAGGGTTGATGGTTGGACTCGCTGATCCCAAGGGTCTTTTCCAACCTCAAAGATTCTAGGATTCTATGTCCCAGCCCAGAGCATAGAGTGGACATGGAGCTCCCTAAGTCCTGCAGGAACAAATCAGCAAACAAAAGATGGGATTGCTCCTAGGACAGGTCCAGCCATAAATCCCCCCCCTCCTCCTCTGAATGCCAGTTGGGCTGGGATCTGTGCAGTGCTTTGCATATGAATTCTCCTTGCTGAAAAGAAATGGGTCCTTTGAAAGAGCTGGATCTGCTAATGAGAAGCCAGGGCCTCCAGAGTCCTGCTGAGGACAAGGGTCCCATTTCGACGCCCCAGGCCAAGCCCTGAAACTAGAGGACAAACAAAGAGAGGTTTTCCCCTAGAAGGAAGCTGCCTTTCCAGCCCACTCCCCTCTTGGAAAGGTCATCTCCCCTGGACATGCTGCGCCAGTGAATGGCTCTGCTTCATGCACAAAGCGGCTGGGGCAAGAAAGTCGTAGGGGAATAAGACTGAAGAGAGCCCACACTTGAAAAACTGTGTTTCAAAGTCCCTTCTTCTGATGGAGAAGATGAGCCCTGAGACTCTACCCAAGGACAGCTGGCTTGGAGCCCGTTAGATGGCAAAGTCTCACTCAAGTCTCGGGTTTGCTAAATTATCTGAAGGTACCCGCTGCTCATCTGACGGCCGAGGGCCGTGACGCTTTTTTGCCAAGTCGATGGCCTTGCCATGGGCTAGATTTGAAGTTGCACAATAGAGATTTTCCAGTTCTCAGAGCCAAGCAGTCACAGAAAATACACTGGTTGTTCCCTTTCTCTCCCTCAAAGCGAGTGGCGCAGAACCACGACAGACATCTTCACCAAATGCTGGGGACAGACAAGTAACAGCCTCCTACCGCAAAGCGTCCTGGGGCCATGTCCTCGCTCTTCACTGCCAAGGGACCTCCCTGCCTCCTGTTAACTGGCACATTCTCTGCCCACAACCACGTTCCCATTTGCAGCAGCAACCTTCTGACGCCACCCAAGAGTCAAGCACGGCCCTTGCTGCTCTTCTGCTCACTTGAAAGCAGCCTTGTTCCCTGGTTCAGCCTCGCTCCCTAGTTCAGCCTCACTCCCTCGTGCCTGGAGGTGGCTGCAGGAACAGCACAGCCTTTTTTTGGTGCATGCATACAAGAGGGAAGCAAAAGAGAAGGGAGAAGCAACTATTACGCACGGACTCTCCACCCAGGGTGAAACCTCAGGGATGAGTTTTGCAGTAGGAAATCTACTGCCCTGGCAAAGAGGAGACTGCAGCCACTGCCAAGTACAAGTGGATCAGGAGGACCTACCATGAGCGATTGTGTTCTCTGAGGTCAGCTATGACCCAAGTTCTCTGCCTCATGGTGGCTGGACACTGCTCTTCCCTGAAAGCCGGGGTCTCCTGTTCCAGACACATTAAAAATCACCCCTCCCCATATCCACCTCTGCCCCAGCAATAGTACCAGGCGATGCAAAGCCCTCTCCATGAAAAATCTGAAAGTAAATAAAACACTGATGAGGATACTTCAAGTCCAAAGGCACGAGATGCAACTAGACCCAAATGTATCAGAAATCCCACACCAGCTCCTGCAGCGTAGCCGTCATTTAGGTGCAACACATCAGCCCCTGGACAACTTCAGCCACCTACTTTTGGTGGTGGCCTTTACTGGGACAGTATCAGGGCACCTCACAGTGTTACAGATGTCACCTAGACAAGAGGACCAGAGCCAGCCTCCCTGGAGTCCACATGCATGTCACCCCTTGGGTATTTCTGAAGTATCACAGCTCTCCAGGACTAAACGTTCCTCTCACTCCTTGCAGACACCTCTTACACACAAGGTCTTTCTTTCTCTGCTCTCCGCAGATCACACCAAAGTCAACCTGAACACTCCTCTTCATTTGCTTGGTTTCCAAGCTTGTCGCACTCACGGCAGCACAGACAGGTCAAGTTTGCCTGAGCCTGGACACTCCACCAAGCTCCTGTGGCCAAGACGTGTTACCTTGAACCCAACTTTGCTGGGATTCACCGATCTCGGGCAAACAAATGAGCACATTTTTCGCACGATGCTCAGTCCCTCACGCCACTGCGCCGACCTGCTGAGCCTGGCGTCAAAGCCGCTCCTCGAGCGCGCCAGACAAAGCCCGACTCTTTGAAAGGCAACAGCCGGTCGGCAGCGTTTTAAGGCCAGAAAACAGCTCTGAACGTTCAGTTCCTTCTTTAAATAGAGGCCCCTTCTGTAAACGATCTGTTTGGACAGGAGGGAGAGTGCTACAAGAGTCCAAGCGCTTGTGAAATCGGATCGGCTGCTTTTGCTCCCGCTCATGTCGGGGGAAGAAAGAAACTCAAAACTGGCAAGGCAAGAAAGGAGGAGAGATCCCCTGCACCTCCGCGCTGCTGAAAGGGTGCGAGACATTGGAGAGAACGGGGGGAAAATAATTTAAAAGGCTCAATTAGCGGCATTGCTGTTTTGAGGCGCCTGCGTGTGTTTAATTATATTCCGCGCAAGAGGCTGTTGACGCAGATCTCCGTGCTGCGGGGCGGTGGCCTAACAGGATCTGGCTCTGCCTTCTACCCCAGACAACCCCGCTCGGGGTTTGCCACCAAGCCCACCCGTCCACACGGTTCGGCAGGACCCTCGGGCAGAGGGGTGGCTGCCACCCAGCCTCACAGCACGTTGGCCAGACAGACGGACGCACACCTCCCCCCTGGCTCCTGAGAGAGAGGCCCCTGCCATAAACAGAGAGGAGATTAAAAAGGAAGGGAGGGAAAAAAATAAAAATAATAATAAAAAAATCTTTGCCCGACTCCGGCTGCGTCCCAGATCAAAGATCATCTCCAGCGAGGCCATCTGGTCCTTGTAAATGTAAAACCAAATTGAAAGCCCTGCCCTCACCTCCTCTGATTCCCTCGGCAATATTGCTTTTACCGGCCAGGGACAGGGAAGGAGCTCGCAAAAGGCATCTGTATGTAATATAGAGCCTCCGTGCAGCTGGGCTAAAGGTTTGGACTCCCCCATTTTGTTAATCACGAAGCAGAGGAAAATGTTTTCTTTGGATCTCCAGGGGCCCTGGTATTCCCAGGGGCTACGGGAAGAGCCCAGGGCAGCAAAGCTGGTATGGAGGAGAGCAGCTCTGCATCCCCATCGCTTCCCTCCAGCTGAGGACTGCGCTGTTGTCCCCATCCAGGTTTCAAAAGGGACATACTGGGAGCGGGAGATGCCCCCACCATCCCAGCAGTGTCCCCACCATCCCAAAAGCCATCCAGCACCCTCCTTCCCCAGCCCAAGCTGGTTTCTCCTACTCCAGCTCCCTGCCTGGGATGCAAAAGGGGATGCAGAGGCCGGCAAATACACAGAGAGAAAGAGGAGGACTAAAGAGAGCGCTTGTAAAAAGGGGCTACGATGCATCTGAGCCAAAAATGACTTGTGAAAACCCCTGCCACTGCCAACCCAAATACTCCAGGCTTGACTCGAAAGTTAAGCGGGATTCACTACAGAGAGGAGAGAGCTACACGGGAGACGTCGCAGGCAAAGAGGAGGCAGCTTGAGGAATTCCTACCCATCAAGCTTTATTGTGTTATTCCAACTAAGCAGAGACAAAAAGACAAATCTCAGCTCCCTACTTTCATTTATAATTGAACCCAGTCCAGAAGGATGGAGCAAGTACCATCTGTAATGCAGAGTGCATTAGCAGCCGGCGGAATGAAATATTCAAATTACTGTAGGCTACCTCGCATTTTAATGACAGGGTTACAAAAACCTGACTTGTAAGTGGGGATTGGACTGGAAGAACAGAAAGTTTGTTTTTTCCAGTGCATGATTTAACCTAACAAAATGTTACTTTCAGGGAAAAAAAACCCGCACAACAAACCACAAAACCATTTGCATGGGTAATTCTGCAAGGTATCCCAAAGGGCTCACCAGAAAAAAATAGATATATTATTCCATTTAGCTATCTTAATTGATATATCGTCCAGGGAGATGAAAAAACTCCAGGAAAAAAAAAAAAAGGCCAAAGCTTTTTCTTTTTGGCTGAAGATACTGAATCAAATAGACGGAGGCGCGCGTGAACCCTACCAACACGGACAGGTCCCGTACCCGGGGATGCGCGGCAGCATCCATGGGGTGCGTCGGTGCGATATGTGCACGAGCCATCGCCTTGTGATGCTGAGCACTATTTGAATATGCAAATCACCCCTTGATTTTCGTGCTTGCGCCTGAGCCGGGATCCACTCGTTTTGATATCGTTAATCAGGGCTGCCGAAAAGCCTGACACGGTAAGTGGCTGTAGCCCCTAGCAGTAGTCAAGAGAGAGTGACAGGCTCCATTTAAGATGTCACGGCGTATAATAAAGTGTAAAACTATACTTAAAATAAACGAGATAGAAACAATAAACTTGACTCCAGGTTCGAACTTGGCGGGAGAGCGATGGAGAGAGGTGAGCACGCGCGTGTGCAAGAGGGCACGGGGCTGGGGCGGCTGGAGGGGACGGTCCCCCACCAGCCTGCACCCAGGTAAAAGCCAGCAGGGCTGCCTCCCATGTCCTCTGAAGGAACTGAGCTTCTCAGCAACCCTATGATAATAACAACCAGTCTGCACGTGAGACATCTCTGGAGCTTCGGGGGGTGTAAGCTGATGTTAAGGTGTAAGAGGACATTTAGGTGTAAGGAGCCATAACCAGGATCTGCTGGGGACCAAGAAGTCAGCCAGGCCGTGATGGGCACCGCAGTTTGGGCGAGGAGCCCATCGAAGGGGCTGAGCTTGGCTTCCAGCATCTCGGCAGAGAAGAAGGGATTTACCCACCACAGGTGTCACCTCCAGGCATCTGAACGGAGGTTGGGACAAGCCAGTCCAAACCACCCATCCCTCCTGGGTACCTAGGGACCATCACCAGCTTCTGGCCACACTCCTGGGGAGTCTCCTCCCCTTCACCCTCACACGGTAGCGCCAGGATGAGATTGAGAGGCAGCAATGTCCTCAGCATCTCCAGCCTGGGCTTGGCCATGTGCCCCAGGACCAGGAGCCGCAGCAGGCGCTGTAGCCCTTTCCTGGCAGGATCAGCATCAGGTCCATGCAAAGGAGGGGCTCCCCCCCCCGCTAACAGGTCCAAAAGCCCCATTTCACTCCCTGAATAACCGCTCCGCACCCCAAAACCTCCTGCGTGCCCGACGGCAGCTCTCCGTGCTGAGACAAACCAGTCGCTCTCCCTCCTGCTAAGCAGTTAAATTAGAGAGTATTCAATTAATAACAGCTGAATATTCTGTCACATTTAGGAAGATGTATGGTAAGACAAGCGAGTTGTGATGTCTGTGACAGAAATGATAAAAGTTCTCCCGACACAGCCTGGCAGATACTTGGCTGGAGGAACCGCTTGCTCTCATGGACTCCAACGTCAGCACAGACACCAGGCCCAGCGCCGCCTCCAAAGGAGAGACACTCCAAATTGCATGGCAGAGCCATTGCCAAAACCATTTGCAGGCAGCTCCCTCCCGCTCTCCTTCTGGGATCCATCTGAGACGAGGGGACGAGACCCTGGAGAAAACCTTGGCCAAGAGAGATTCAAGACAGCGCCTGCCAGCCACCCATCACGTGGCAAGCATCGCTCAGCAGAAGCTCAAACCCTCCTGTGTCATCTCCAGGCCATCCCATGGCTCTCTTCCCACCCTGGGCTGCCTCAGTTTATCCCACTTGTAAAAGGGACAGCGATCCTGTCTCAAGCAAGCTGCCCCCAAGGGACACTGGGGCACCACTTACACGACACCACAACCGTGGGCAAGCACTTGCTGCTCGGTAAGACATCCTCCATCTAATTTATAGATGTGGCATGGCCAGGGGACACAAGGGAACCGTGCTCTTGAGGCCGCCTCCTCTTCTTCTGGGGGGGTGTGGGGGGGTGTTGTTTTTCACTGGTGTTGTTTGCGAACACAGTTTTGTTGCTAAGAAACTACCTTCATATTGCTTGCGGAGCAAAGACAAAGCAGCCGTCAAAATAACACCGTATTTTGACAGTAGCCAGATCTTAACCGCGAATGATCCATTTTCCCCTCTCTCCCGTGCGCTCATTAACGTGGCCTAAATACCACGCTCCTGTAGAGAACCTGCACCCTGCTGGGGACCCGCACCCCGTGTGCAGGGAAGGCTCCTTCATCCCCCAAGCGAAAGCTGAAGGAATCAGACCCGAGAAGAGGAGGGGGCTCCCCAGGGAAGCCCCTTCTAGGCAGGAAGACGGCACAAGGTCTTTAAGCGAGAGAGATAGGAGAAATAACAGGGAGAAGGTAAGAGCTCTGCATGTCAGCCCTGCTTTGGGGAGAAACGCAATTATCTAGTGGCTCCGGGTTGGTTGGGGTTGCTTGCTGGGTGAGGTTTTAAGTCCCGGGGGAAAATACCACACCAAACAAACCATTCAGCGCCCAGTTTCCAAAGTTCTTTCAGGACGCCACACAGCATGCCCTCACCATCACCCTGACACAGGTATCCTCCTAAGCCAAGTCCCCACGATCCCAAAAGCCAGCTTGCCAAACACACGCACCTCCGAGGACAGAAGGACGTCTCTACCTTTCCTGCCAGAGCATCCTTGGTTCCTCTTTATTGGTCCCACTGCAACTGCAATGGGTCCCAGCAAAGATGTGAAAAGCAATGTATCTGCTCGCTCCCCAAAAAAAGCAGGGAAGGGGCAAAAGCACCTCCAAGGCAGGAGGAGCTGCTGGAAGATGTTTCTTGTGCTGATCCAGGACGATCCTGGATGATGCATGAAGCTAAAAGGCTTGGTGGACGTGGTGGTGCAGTGAGGTTGGTGGTGCCCTACTCACACCAAGAAGCCAGAGGAAAGCAAACAGCCTCTCTGCAAATGTCCCAAGCACCTGGAGGGCAGAGGATAAAGGCAGGTACAAGGCTGCAACTGCAACCCAAAAAAAGATGTCCAGAGTCACAGCGCAACTGTGGCAGCTCTCACTACCCTGGCAGGACAGCAAACACGGACCTGCTGTCCTCAACCACAACCCACCCACGGCAATACGCAGCTCGAGAGCCAACCCAGAGCAGGGACTGGCCGCCAGCAATTGTGTTGGGTCTGTGTTACACCCCTTGGCGTGCACTTGTAGGCAGGGACCACTAGGGCTCGGGAGAGCAGTGCCCTGCCTTCCATGGATGCTTCTTAGGGAGAGTAAGGAAGAAAACTGAAGCCATGAGAAGCGATCTCGCAATATCGGGGTTGTCCAACTCTTCCCCAGGGCCAGCTGGAGTGTGGCTCTGGCTGATCCCTCCTCGCTCGAGCATAAGATGCTTCTGCACCTCCCTGAAACCCCAGCCCAGCACCAAAGGCCCATCTCCTGCCAAGCGGCAGCCTGCCACGTGTCCTCTCCCTGCCAAAACCCACAGCTCCACCCCGCAGTAGGAGAAAAAGAGAAGGGCGAGAAGAGCTCTGTCGAGACCCACCAAACTCCAAACAATAGTAGAACAAAGCCCCTGGAAATCTCTTCTCCGCTTGGATCCCCCGACCCACAAGAAAGCGGCATTTTTCTGGGCTAATTACACAGGCTGCTTCGAGTGTCCTGGCAGAGCGTGAGCTGCAGAAGGCAGACATCAAAGGGCTCCCGACTTGAAAATAAATAGAGAGCAAAGACGGCGTGATCTGCAGGAGACCTCTCCCCATCGCCTGCGCTGGCTGCTGGGTTCAATGTTGGAGGTGACTCGGGTCGTGAGACCTCTGGCAAGCACAACCAGGGGAAGGAGCGAGGGGGCATCTAGTTTTTAGTTGCATGGCACACAGGCAAGGAAGGGGAGTCTGGTCCTTGCAGGACCTTCCCATTCTGAGGACTTCAGCCATGGTAAGGGCCAACTATGGAGCCTGCCTGTGAGCTGGGGTGGGCAAGCTGTGGGGCCCTGGATGGAGCGGCCAAGGTGGGTCTGTGGCAGTGGCTGCGCACACCAGGCAGTGGTGGTTGCTATCTGAGCTGGTCTGAGCACCAGTCCCAGGCATTGCATGCCTCAGTTTTCCCAGAGCTGTATCACAGAATGATAGGGCCTGGAAGGGACCTCTGGAGATCATCCAGTCCAACCCCGCTGCCGAGGCAGGTTCACCTAGAGAAGGTCGCACAGGATCGCATCCAGGCAGGTTGTGAATGTCTCCAGAGGCGGCGACTCCACAACCTCTCTGGGCAGCCTGTTCCAGTACTCCGTCACCCTCACAGGAAAGAAGTTCCTCCTCACGTCTAAATGCAACTTTCTATGTTCAAGTTTGTGCCTGTTACCTCTCGTCCCGTCATTGGGCATCACTGAGAAAAGACCGGTCCCACCCTCCTGACATCCACCCAACTCACTATCGCACCTGGAGCTCCTGAGATGGGATTTCCAAATGGGTCCTTCACCCTGAAGAACAAACTTCTGCTCAGGTCAAGTCGCGGCCTGCACCCACAGCTCCTGATGGACAAGGCATCCAAGCTCTGCTACTTCCCATTCATTTGAAAGAGAGAGAAGATGACTTTGCCGTCCTCTCCAGGAAAGGGGCACCAGCCACAAACCACTGTCATTCCACAGCCGTCTGTTCCCCCGTCCTGGTCCTGAAAGCAGCAGACCCTGCTGGCTTTCAGCAACACCTCCCACGTGCTGGGTGCGATCTGCCTCAGAGGCAACTGGGGAAGATGAAGCCATCCTACCAGCTCCTCCAGCTCTTACCTTCCTTTCGCCCTCTCCTTTGAGCTTCGTAAGGCCTTGCAGCAGGGCCAGTAAACGCTCCGCAGAGCAACCAGCCCTCGCTCCTTCTCGCTGACAATCGCACAGAGATGCTTCCAAAACAGCAAGGCATGACCAGAAACCCTATGGGTCTTCAGGCTCCGGTCCTTCCAGAGGCAGCAATTACTCAGGAGTGCTGCTGCGAGACATTTCTGCAGTGCCTTGGAAAAGGACAGGGGCAAGGAAACCTGCAGGGGATGTTTCAACGTTCGGGAAGATCAGCGCGCACAAAACTGTCACGTGAGGGACGCCGACCAGGCTTCCAGACCCAGCCTGGTCCAGGCCTTGGTCTCTCTGCTTCTCCCCCAGCCTTCGATCCGTGGGGGATGGGGGCAAGGAGGCGGCTGGACCGCACCTTGCTTCCTTGTAGCGAGGAGAAGGAAGATGAAAGGAAGGATGAGGCCGGGATGGCCGAGCGTGGGATGCGAGGGGAAGGTGTCAATTAAAGCAATGAGGCCCTCCACATCCCCGCGCCTGACAGCTGGGCTGAGCGGAGCTGACAGCCAGAGCGCCGGCTGGCTTCCTCGTCTCGCTCGCCGGAGCACGCTTCCCCCCGCACGCACCCCCGGCTCCAAACTGGCAAGGCCGGGACACACGGACACCAGCAGCAGTGTGGTGTCCCTTCCTCTGATGCCAGAGATGCTCCTAATAACGGGAATTAGCTTGATTTGGGGCTGGAGCAGAGCACGGCCAGCCTGGAGGCGGATGGAAGTGAAGTGGTTGCGGCCAGGTGGGATGGCAGAAAGAGGTGCCGGATCGAGCAAAAAGGACTAATGAGCTCTGCAAGGTCTCAGCCTCTACGCAGGGTGGCACCAGCGGGGTGCCAGGATGCAGGGAAGGTGGCAATGAAGGAGACGCTGGCTGGCAACTCGCCCCTTGAAGCCCCCTCCAACCAGGCAGCCTGAGTCCCCGCTCCTCCTCACCTCCCCCCGGGAGCCCCTGCTTCAACCCCCTGCCTGCCCTCCCTGCAGGCTCAATCCGATTACCGCTGATACACATCTCCTCCTGGGCTCCAAAACACGCTCTTCCTAGCTGAAGGATTCGCAGGGACACGGAAAACTTGTCCTGATTGCGGCGTTAATGGTCGCGTGGCCCATGTCATCACCGAAATGGCCTTAGGGGGAGAGTTGATGGGTCTCTGAAGTCATCAGGACTCCCCCACCTCATCTTGCTCCCCTTATTAAAACCATTCATCCTGGGAGCTAAATGAATATGTTTCATCTTCAAATGCTGAGACACAACAGCAAGCAGGCAGAGATCTAATAGAACAATACCCATCTAATCATGCCAATTTTTCTCTTCCCATCCTGCCTTCATATTACAGGGGTGGCCACGAGATCGAGCTGGGGCTGCGAGCAACAGGCGAGGATGGGGCACGGCACGCTCCCAGCTTTGCTGCCGCACCTCCCGTCCCCCACAACGCCAGGGTCTTCCTCCCCCTGCTGCGGTGGAAAAAGCCCCAGGACTTAAAAATAATAAGCCCAGTAGACACCAAGCCTAACAAACGTAAGGAAGCCAGGGAAGCAGGACAAACCCTCGGCCACCAGCAGACCCCCGCTTCCCCCGGGAACACCGCACATGAATCACTGTGCTGCTCCTTCCCGCACCCACTGCAGGTTTTCCCAGCTCCCGTTCCCTTAGATACAGGGTGGATCTTTCCCCTTGTTTGCCAAAGCACCTTTTTGCACGCGTGACGCTGGGGAAAGCGTAACGACATTGCGTCTCTCGCATATTAAGGGTCTCCTGGGGATGCGGCGGGTCATAGTTGGGATGCAATAGTGGAGGACGGAGCGGGTGGGAGCGCGAGGAAGGGTTGGGGAGGAGAAAGGTGGTTAATCAGCTGCCTCTTTCAAGAGCCCGCCGGAGGTGCCGCTGGCCTCCCCTTCCTAACCAGCGTTTGCACAGCAAATCCCTGCTCTATCTAATTATTAACGATAATAGCGGTGGCTGGCTCACTGGATGCCATCTGGAGCCCTGCCACGCGCGCCCACCGGCCCCACGAGGGCCGAGAAGGGGGCGACCCGTGGGGCGAGGGCCAGGGCTAGGGGGCCAGCCGGGCGGTGGGTACCAGCTCGGGATGGCCCCGAGGACCCGCTGGGCCCACCCAAGCTGCCGTGCTTGTGTTCACTGCCGTGGCAGGCTTCATAAGGCTCCGCTCTTTGACTGGCGTTGAGTTTATGTGAAAGTAATTAACAGTAATTAATCCTTAATTACAGTAATTAGCCAAGTCGCAGTAAATTAAACCACATCTGGAGCAGATGAGGGCTTCCGAATAGAAGGCTAGTGCAGGCGACAATCGGAGAGATGCTGAATTCATCTGACAGCATCTGATTAAGGCTACCTGTTGCAAGCGGCTCATTTGCATCGTGTTTTTGTTTGTGTTTGGCAGTAACCCTTTCAACCAGCCTCCCACCCCCCGCCTCCCTCCCCCTGCCCTCTCTTACCTCCCCATCTGCCCCAGCGTGGATTTGTAAGGAGGAAGGAGCGGCTTCGACTCAAGAGCCAAGGATCTCTCCGCCGTCCTCCTGACCAGCCCAGGGGATGAGCCGGGGCCAGGGAGCCAGTTGGGCTCCCTCCAGCCCCCCAGAGAGCAGGAGCTGCTCAGGGGGCGGTACATAAACCACCCACCTCACGGGCAGCCACGGGGCAGGGGGTGACCGAGCAGAACGGAGGCAAAGCGTTGGAGGCAGGCAAGCATTGCTCTTCGGCTTGCCCACATTGTAACAGCTACAATAACAATAATAAATGATAATAATAATAATAATAATAAAAGATCTGAATTCTAAAGGGGAACATACCAGCAAAAAGGGGCAGGTTATTATTAATACCACTCAGCATTTACCCAGCGCCGTGCAACATCTGAGACCTTTGCTGATGTTTAGCCATGCTCACAGGGAGGGGGAAATCCTTCCCTTCCCTTTCTTCCTACAATGGATAGAGAGCTGAAACAGGGTACAAGAGGTTCTGCTACGGCACGTTGTGTTTGAATGTCGAAAAAAAGAGCCCAGGGAGCAAACTGCACCGTGCTGGCTCAGTTTCACGCCTTCATCCCACACAGCCAGGACACATTGTTGGCTTTAGGCTATTAGAAAAATACTGGGGACAATTCACAAGAAGATCTCACGCTGTTCTGGTCCTCAAACTGTGCCACTCTCCAAATCCCCAAACCCTCTGACGAGGATTTCCATCAAGGCAGGGGGACGCCAACGGGATTTCAAGAACAGAACTGCAACTGTGGTGGTCCAAAAGCAATTGTCTAATTTCAGGAGGTATCTCAAAAGCTTCAGGACTTAATTGCACACCATCAAAGAGCACGAAGGTCCCGCCCATCTTGCCCTTTCATGGTGGACCTCGGCTCACAAAACCTAGGTGGAGAGCGTTCCAACACCCTTCAATACTGAAACACTCTCTCTCCTTTGGAACTAAACCCCTTCAGAATTGCCAAAGCCAACAGCTGTGCCAGGCCCTGGAAATGATCAGCAGAACCTCACTTCATGAAACACAGACAAGAGTTGCATTTGCCCCATGACTGCAAAATCAAAGCAACCTTCCAAATTTCCTGTGCACACAGGAGCCTCCCAGAAAAAAAATGTGGCTTCTCCACCTCCGCTTTGACTCTGCATGAGGCAGGATTCCCCCGTACCGCTGAAACTCAGCCCAGAGCTGAAACAGCCACCAACCAGTTACGTCTAGTGTCCTTCCAGCTCAGACACACACTTTGCTGCCTGTGTCTCGGCTGGAGAGAGGGGAATTCTTGGCTCTCCTTCCCTCCAAAGAAGAAATATGGTCTCCCTGAGCCCCCAGGGCCACCAGCTGCCAAACAGAGCAGGAAAAATGAAGTAGACTGAAGTGATGCTTCACCAAATCCTACCTCCCCAAACTAGGTAGGTCTCCGAACATAGGTGCTACCTCGAGATGGCTGTGCCTGCTGCAAGAACCTGTGCCCACCCAGGCAGAAAGGATTTTGCAGTCAACTTGAAAAGAGCATGCAGGGTTCCTGATTCACACCTCCAAAATGAACTTGCGCTGTCCTTTCAGTGCAATTTAGTTTTCAATCAATAGTTTTCTAAATAGATATTCCATCGGCTTCGTACTCGAAACCCTTCACAGCTATGGCGCTGACAGTAAATCACATTATAAATCAAATTTAGCCAGATTTTTTGCTTTAAAAAAAAAATAATTAAATTCCTATGAATAAAAGATTCCCTCACAAATGCCTTCAAGAAATATGCCCCCCCCAAATCCACAGTATAAACAAAAATAACAGAAATTGGGAAGCTGTAACACAGATGCACAGAATGTTCGAGATTGGAAGGGACCTCGAAAGCTCCTCTAGTCCAACCCCCCCATTGCCGCAGCAGGATCACACAGATGAAGTCCCACAGGAACTCGTCCAGGCGGGTTTGAAACGTCTCCAGAGAAGGAGACTCCACAACCCCCCTGGGCAGCCTGGGCCAGGCTCTGGCACCCTCACTGCAAACAAGTTCCTCCTCAGATTCCAGTGGCACCTCCTGTGTTCCAGCTCACACCCGTTACCCCTTGTCCTGTCCCTGGGGCCATCGAGCAGAGTCTGGCTCCATCCTCCCGACACTCGCCCTTTCCGTATTTATAAACATTAATGAGGTCCCCCCTCAGTCTCCGCTTCTCCAAGCTGAACAGCCCCAGCTTCCTCAGCCTTTCCTCATAAGGGAGATGTTCCACCACACAAGCAAAGCCGGCTCCAGCCTGGTAAAAGGAGCGCAGGACATCGCTCTGCTGCAGAGGCAGCCGTGACCTCAGATGGTTTAATGGTGAAGGCAGGAGAGCCTAGTTGGGCCTGCTTCTCCTCTGCAGGCATTGGCCACCAGCTCACCTGTACAGACTAGGCTAAAGATGTGGCTTCAAAGCTGCAAAATATTTGACATCTTCACTTGGGTGAATAACTGAGTTTTCGGTGCACGGGCGACTCATCACTCTTGGGCAGATGGTCCTTACGGATCCAAGCAGACGTTTCATTTCCGCTTGCGTGTGTCTTTGTACCCAACTTTCCTCCCGCCGCACTTGGTTACGAAGCTTCGTTTCCGCATGCAGAAGGAAGCCCCTTCTCCATGGATTGAGAAGCTCTGAGGGAGATGGTTGCCAAGGCAACTTCCAGCTGTCCCACCCTGGATCAGGAAGTGATGAGGCCCCTCTCCCCAGGAGATAGTGCAGGGAAAGTGGTGCAACCTCCTGTGCTCACCTGCCCGCTGCTCCTCTCAATGCTGGCAAAGGTTTGAAGGAATATAAGGACTAGGTCAGCAACTCCTACGAGATGGATCGCCAGTGCTGTCATTGGATCCAAGTAGACCCAAAGCTAAAAGCTCCCTAAAGCTCCAGTGCTGCTCAGCCCAGTTGCCCCACATGCCTCCTGCTGGTACATCTCAAACTTTCAAACTTATGTCCTTCGTGGTGGCTCCAACCCATCTCAGTAGTGCCACGAATCCCTTCGGCTTTTACTTATGTGGTTGGGCACACATGTCCCTGCTCTTTGCACTACATACGAATTACTGGGAAACCACCACAGGAAACACCCCTCCCATGTCAGTGGGGCAACTGTTAACTCCAACAAGCTGACCCTCTCCACTTTTTCAAGCCCAAAAACGCCCCTCGGGACTTTTTGCTTGCAGAAGTCCTTCAAAGAGCAACTCAGTGGTTGCTCCATTTCCAGTTGTTTCACACCAGATCAAAGGAGAAAACAAACACAACACAGAAAAACTAGTGACACCGTGAACCGGGGAAGCACATCTCATTTCTCCTCTCCAGGAGAAGGGAGACATGGCCTTACTCATCAAGACAGCTGGGCAGGCTTCCCCAGCCATCAAATATCATCATTTTTGGACCAAATGTTAGCATAAGGAAGTTCCCAACTACAACCGAGTCTCTGCGCCTGCAGCCCAGGAAGGCAACGCCGCCCACGGACCTGGGACCGGGAAGGTGAGAGGTAGCAGATCCACCCTCCTATCCGTGCCGGTGTGGCCGCCCCCGTCATCGCAGACGGACGCGCGCGCACACGTTTCGTAGACACGTGCGCGCCCCTTTCAGGCCGAAGACTCAGGTCCCTCCTCATCTGCACAGTTCGAATTAATTATACACTTTAATTTCATGAATTATTAATTTGATTCTGACTCGGCAGCTTACGATTATCCAGCGCTACAGACTATGCAATTCCAGCTTCATTAAAACATCACCAGCTGCCTGAGAGACAGACATTAAATAGCAGAGAGTAATAATAAAATTAAGCTCCCTGCGCATAGCAACAGAGTCCTCCCCAGCCGCACGCGGTGAGGGCCCGGCTGGTAAACAGGAGCCTTATTCCCTTCCTCAGGCTGGTCCCACCCTGCTCGCTCACCAGGAGGATGGATGCTGCTCCTGGGATACGCGGTGCCAAAGGGCCGAGGCTCTGTGGATGGGGGGCACAGCCTGGCGATGAAAGCGAGCGGCATCCCCCTCCCAACACCCTCCTTGGCGCTCGCAGCAAGGACGGGGACGGCTCCGGGGCTAACGTCGCCTCCAAATAAATAAAGCCGGAGAGCTGCCTCCCAGTGTCTCCCTGGCAAAACAATTTATAGAGGGAAAATGTCGGAATTTAGACATTCCATTTAGCTGCTTCAGAAATCTAAGGACCCCAAACCTTGTGGGATTTGAGAAATCGATGGAATTAATTAAGGGAGATGTCCAGCGGTCTCTGCTAAGTAATCAGCAGGTACAGTAGACCTGAAATTCTATAAAGAAAAATGGGAAGGGATGACATTGAAGGAGGCAGTGGGGATTAAAAAATGAGCATCCGAGTGGTAAAGGCGCACACCCATTGATCGCTGCATTACGGATTAAGGCTTCAACGAGCAGCCAGAAGATTCTGTAGCAGAAAATGGTTACAGAGGATGAGCATGAGCAGAGCGGATATATATAACCTCTGACAGCCAGGAACAACTGAGACGGAGGACAGCTCTGCGGCAAACCCCACAGCAAGAAAGTTTTGGGGAAAGGGAGGACGGGGAAGCAGAAGGGAAAGGGAACTCGGAGGGAGCCATTTTGTGTGAGGGAGACCTGTCCAGGAGGAGGGAGCGGGGGTCCCTTGCCCACGCCATGGAGGAGGGCGGAGGGGGGCACCCAGAGCCAGTGCCAGACGAGGGAACGCAGCAGTGGAGGGAGGAGGAGGACCTCACACTGGCCTGGGAGGCCATTCCACCAACAACCAGTTAAAGCCTGGGAATGAGGCGCAGTCCAAGCAGACACATACACACAGACTAGACCTGCAGGCCCGTCGCAGGGCTCTCCACATCAGTTTCACCTCTCTGTGGGCTACCAAGGAGACCGCTGCCCTTAATCCCACGACCCTCAGCGATGCCACGCTTTGGTTTCCCAACTCTCCCACCCACCATGAGTTGAGCGCATCCAAACCTGGGAAGGCACCGTCACCACTCAGACTGTGTCCATGTGGCGGCAGCTTCCCGAGGTCGCTCTGTCCACAGCTCAGCTCCAGGATGGGCGGTCACCTGCCCTCAAAAGCCAGGCTGGACCCTCCTTGCGTGGGTAGCTGCAACACTGTGTTCAGGGGCAAGCCACCGCCGAGCACTATCCACCCTCAGGAAGGAAACAAGTAAGGCATAAGCATGTCTTCGGATACTCTGGTTACGTACAGGAGGGCAAGAAAGTGAGATCAACTGTGAAGTGCCCCCCTGAAATCCCCCAGCAGGCAGCCACCCTCCCACACACCACTAGCCCCATACTTGTGGCACCATTTGGGACCCACCACAGGCAGGACGTGCTTCTCCAAAGGTCCCAAGCATCGCCCAGACCATGGTACCTGATGATGTCACACGGCAGCCCGTTCGGGTAAGACTGTAGCAATATGGTGAACTTGATTTTCCATGCTTAAAACAGGTCTTTGCTGGGAATGTTACAGCTGCATCCAACGCCTTGTGCAAGCGGAGCTGCTGCCTGGAGTAAAGCCCTGGGAAACAGCGGCACCCCACCCAGCCATCCCGCCTTCCCAGCCAAAACTGACCTGGGATTGTCGGAACATTTCAATGAGAAATATCGAAAACAAAAACAAACCCCCTGGAGACACACGCAGCGGCAGCTCCGTGTCTGCGGAGGTTGCAGGGCTGGGGCCAGCCCCCCCATCACCCTCCTGCTCGTTCCTCATACATATGCATCGTCGCAAGCCAGTGCGAGCTAAATGTCAGCGGTGCCAGCACGCGTGTGCAGCCAGAGGGGCCCTTGGCTTGGCAGGACAAAGGCAGGCGCTTTGGGGTACGCGAGGCACAGGCCATCCGGGTGCAGCAGCGAGAAGGGTTTGCCCCACGCATGGATGCGGCCGTGGGCACCCAGTGGCTGCAGGAGGTGGCTGGAAGCCAGTGAGGCTGGCAAGGCAGAAGCATGCTTCCAGAGAAGGGCTGTCTGCAGTCTCATGGGTGTCTGCATGGGTCTGGCAGCCCCTGTGCCTCTACCCTAGCACTGCTGCTCCCACTATCACCATTCCCATACTCGCAGGAGTACCTCCATCCTTCATCCTTTAAATATCTTTCCAAAAATCCAGTGAGGACAAAATAAAAAACATGCCTGAAGGTCATGGGCATTTTGAGCCAAACCCTGTGAGAGCATCCTGGGTGGGGAAGGGTTTGCAAAAATATCTTCCCTCCCCAGTGTGAGCTGGGCCACCTTCTCAATCCTGCAGGAGACACAGTGCTGCGCTTGGATGGGCAACCTCCACAGAGCAACGGGCTCACCATTCTTGTGCGGCTCTGGGAGACACAGCAGGACATCAGGTGGTGTTTTTCTCTTCATCATCAAGGAAGACAGCATCACCTTCTCTCTCTGCTGCCGGTTGAGGGACGTGAAAACCCCGGTATCTGTGCTAAGCAAGTCACAGGGACGAGGGGACACAGGATGGGCAGTTCCTTCAGGTCCACGCTGGACTTTAAAGGCTCCTTGGATCGAGTTCCTTTGGCTCCAGCCCCAGGTTCCCTCAAGCCAACCTCAACCAACCCTCAGGTAGGAGCTGCCAATTCAACAGCAACGCCTTAGCATCACACTCGGGAGGCCTTACGGGTGCCCAGCGACACGCCGGGCAGCGTGTGTTTTACAATCCATGTGTCGAAGAGCCCTGAGCAAAGGCTGTAGCAGATGCAGAGCGTTCAGCAGATTCCCTCCCCTGGCTGCATGACGGCGGGAGGCAGGGAGCAGCCCCGGCGCTCTGCCCCCCGCCTCCCAGGCCCCCAGCAGGCATTTGGCATCCAGCGCCACGAGTTCTCAGGGCAGGCGCGCTCATCGCCACAAACATCCTCCCTCAAAGCAGGACGCCTTCTCCCATGGGGCAAACATTAGTGGGACAACTGGAAACGTTCAACTTGATTATAATGCTTTAAGAAAAGGTCACGGTGAAATTTCAGCGCTTTACCTTGAGCTCTGTTTGTTCTCTGCGGGATGAGATGGGAAGAGTCAGCTTGCCCTGGCTCGTGGCATCCGCGCAGCTCTGATTGCATTTCACGGGCCGGCAGCAGGCTGTTGAGCCGCAGCAAACCCCCCAGCCCTGGGGACGGAGATAAGTCGCCGCGGACGCGCTTCTGAGGGCACGTGCTGGACCACCACACCACAGCCGGACCACCACACCGCAGCTGGACCTCGCTTCCGTGCCAAAACTTATCCAAGCCTTAGCTGATATTGCACTGTGCTTGCCCTTCTGCTGTCAAAACAGGCCAAGCAGACCCAAAAAGCACAGCAAAGCAGCCAGCAATTCCTAGACAGCATCTCCCTGGGAAGCGGGAAGGTTTTCCAGCACGCCATTTGGCTTTGTCTTTTTAGGCCTCAAAAGGAGTTGTGGCCAAAACCGCAATGAGGCGGCAGCGCAGCGGGGCTCAAGCACCACTCAAGCACTGCCCAGACCACAGGTGACCTTCGGCCACCACGCCAGCCTGACCAGCACCTTCCCCCGCTCCTACAGAGGGAGGAGGAACCGAGGCCTGCCCACACCAAAGGGCTGACGTTGTTTCTGCCAGAAGGACCAGCTCTCAGCCCTCGTTGAGCATCAGGAAGCTCAGGAGCATCCTGGCTCGTCAGCCCCTTATCCTTGCACTCTGGCACAGTCTCTTGAGGATCCATTAACAAGCCACTTTGTTTTCCAAGGTGAGGTGTACAAGGACAACCAAGTGGAAGGTCCATAACTGGTGCAGAAGGCAGCTGGTGCTCCTCAAAACACAGGGGCACAGGAGAGGAGCAGCCTAGCGTCCCTCCTCTTCTGCACATCGGAGCAGCTCTGACTGGGTTTGCTATCAGTTAGGCAAGAGGAAAACCAAGGTCAGTTTTGTTTGTGGCCGACTGAAGTATGCTCTGCCCCCAGCAACGTTCCTGCTGCAGTAATTAAATCTGTCGTCCGACAATTTGCTGCTGGGGCAATTCTCAAAAGGTCTCCAAGCTGGGCCAGGAGATGAGTGCTTAGTGGAGATGACGCCCTCTGCACCCGCTGGGGTCCACAATGCCAGGTCCAGGCCCAGGCAGGCAAAGGAAGGAGGAAAAGTCACTGGGAGCTGCCTTCAGCTGGGACAACTCCTCAGGAAAGGGCAGCCAGCAGAACGTTTTTTTGGGGAGATTTTAAACCAGCCATTTGCTGCAAACTGGACTGAAAGACCAAGGTGCCAAGTGCTCCTGCAGCACTGGGATGTAGGTGGGAAGAGCTCGGAATCCTTCCCTAGAGGTGGCCAGGCGATCCAGCCTGCAAAGTGCTCCCCAAAGGGGAAAACAAATGGTTTGAGACACAACCACAGCGCAAACGGTTCTTTCCTGATACCTGCTAATGGAGCCCGAGCACGGGGCCAGCGGGACGCTCCTCCATGAGCTAGGATGCAGCTGGTGGATCCATCCCCTCAGTAGCATCCTTCCACTAAAAGCCAACCTTGGTGAAGGCGACGCCTGCTCAAAGCCAGGAAGGATGGAATCAACACCTCGGGTGGTCGGTGGGGCCACAGCGGACGCAGGAGGCAGGCGGACTCTCATCCCCACGCCGCTCGCTCTCGCTTTACCGGAGCACGCAGAGGCACCTGCCTGCGGAGCCGGAATGCTGTATTCCCACCACTCCGGCAGTGCCGCTCACGACAACTCCCAGCTGCTGCCAAAAGGTATTTTTAGCCGCATTATTTATTTGAACACCTGCCTGAGACTTCAAGGCAGAGTACGAAGCCTGAGCAGCGAAGGGAGGTAGGGAGGGAGGAAGGCAGGAGCAGCACTAGGAGATTTGAACTGTTACCACTGGAAGATTCGAGAGCAGAGACATGAGAGTGATGGAGCAAGACTCAGGATGCTCCAAGGAAGAGCATGGTGCGGCCAGGATCACGTGTCTGCACCACAAACACCACCAGATTAACCCAGCTGCTGGGAATAGCCAAATACCAGCACAGACTGGGAAGATGCTCTCACCTCTCTCATCGAGCGGCTGCCTTCAGGGAAATTGGGCTTGTTAGGTATCCAACCGCACACGATTTCAAGATGCTCTGGCCTGATGTAGTGTCTGTGGCAGCAACACCCAGGTCTTGCTTCCACACATCCTTTTTTCCACATAACCTTATTTAGGGGAGGTAAAACTCAGCAGAGCAGCCCTATTTCAAAACACCTTTCCTCCGCACAAAAGCAATTCCACCCCCAAACTCGCCTGTTTGCCCTGTTTCAGCCCCCAAGAAGAGAGAACAAAGTGAGCAGAAAGCGAGGGAAGGAAGGATACTGCAACAGAGGACAGACATACTTCATTGTCACTCCCAAAGATGGAGATGCTCTCAGGGGCATGGGGGGACCACGGGGTAATCGAGGGGCACACGGAACACAACATAGCACCGTGCACACTTTTCTTGCCACCTCATTTACTGCTGTGAACAAAAAACTCGCCAGCTCCTTCTCCTTCTGCTGAAATAATCCCCCTGCTTCTCTCTGAAATCAGCCAGGAAAAGGCAGGGGGAAAAAAGAGAGGGGAAAAAAAAAAGGAAAGAAAAGAAAAAAGAAAAGAGCATCTAAAAATAAAGGCCAGGCCAGAGCATGTGCCTCTTGGTTGGGCTCCTGTGCTCACAGATCTGCTTATTTTGGCCTATCTCTCCCCAGCGATAAGGCAGCTAACAGCCCGTTATCAGCCAGTCGGTGAAAATGTGCTCCAGCCTGATTAGGGCTCAGTCTTTGCCAAGGTTATAAACAGCCGTTATCGTTCTCCCAAACAGAATAATCCGGACAGTATCAGCTCAGAAACATATGGGCCACACAGCGAAGATAGCCGCTGACGGACACTTCATTTTAATTGTAACGAGTGGTTAGCAGCAGCCTCCAGACAACAGACACAACTGCCCAATTGGCAGCGGGCTCGCATCTCCTCCTGCATTCCTCCTCCTTCCCGCTCGCCGCCGCTTTGCTCCTCTCCCCGCCGTCCTCCTCCCTTCGACTTGGCGGACCCCTGGCTGAGCATCCACGCGATGCTGGGAGAGCCCTGCCCAGTCCCTCAGCACCCTCCTTAGCTCCGCGGATGGAAAACGGGCGCTGGGTAGTGGTGTGAATGTGTGACACAAGCGTGGCCGTGTCACACCTGGTGTGTTTACGGGCAAGCCAGCACGAGCAGTGCCCAAGGCCGCTGCCATGGCGGGGAGGCACCAGGGCACATCTTGCTGCAGGGGATAGATGAAGAGCAATGGGTTCTCACCAGAGAGCTCAGCACCCACTCTCTGCACGCCTGGGTCCCTCCTGCGAGCAGCATCCCGGTGTCTCCTCGCTGCCTGCCTATGTGCCAGCTCAGCAGCAGGCAGGGCGCAGGAGGAGGGGCAGCAAACCCTCATTTCATATTCTCCCAGTGTCCCTTCTGTGTCATACTTCTTGGTTTTTTTGTTGAGGGTTTTTTTTTCCCCTTTCCCCCCCTCTCTCTTCCCAAAAGGGGTGGTTTAGCTCAGAGAGTCTTAAACACATTTGCATTCCCAAGACAAGCTTAGGCATAAATTCATTTCAGTGCAGGGGTCTTTCTTTTTCTTTTTTTTTTCCTCCCCATCCTCTTTCTTTTCCTCCCTTCTCCTTTTCTCTCCCAACCTGAAATGAATTCAGCGAGAACCCTTGCAATTCCAGCACTGTCGCGCTGCGCAATGCGGGATTACAAGGGATCTGAGGGCTTTCCTTTGCCTCCAACTTGCAGCGTGTGGCATTGCCGCTTGGTTTTGTAAATAACAACATGCAAGGATAAGGCTCTTAGCCCCATTAGCCCCACCAACCTTCTTCCAGCTTTCTTCTCCAGCCAGCCCCGGCTCCCAGAAATCACACCTGAGCTCTATCCCCCGGCAGGGAAAAAGCAGGAGGAAAAACGGAACCCCTCCCTCAAAACCCAACAGCAAAATGTCAATACGGAGAGGCAAGCCAGAAATCTTCAGAAGACCCAGGTCTGAGCTTCAAGTCACGGATCCTTTCTCAGATAATCTGTATTCCTACCTCGGTGCCAGCAGAGCTGTGATCAGAATATCCAAGGTCTCATAAAAGATTCAGGGCTTATTGACTTCCTTGCCTTCACTGCTGGTTCATGGTGCTCCTGCCTGCTTCTGCCCGGCCTCCAAAGTACCTGCCGCCCCTTGCAAGTTGCCACCGCAGGCGCCAAAGTTGAAGACGCCGACTTCTGCAGCTGCGATGGACCGCAGAGTGGAGCGGTGGAGGAAGGCTCTCCACCCGAGCTAGGGGAGGTATTCCCAGCCCGCAGCCCCAGAGAGAGCTGTTTCAAGAGCGTCTTTACCCCAGTAGACATCCCCACCCCAGAACAAACCCCTCTTAGATGTCACCATGGCCATTCCAGCAGCACCAGCCACGGCGGCAGGCAGGCGATGCTCCCTGCACAGCAGGCAGAAGAGTAGATTTACGAGGGTTTTTAATTCAAGTCATGTATTTAGGTGAAATCATCCCCAAGCTGCAGAAGGAAAACTTACGGCAGGGACCCCTCAAGAGCAGGTTTTACCCCGGATCGTACAGGGGACGAGCTCTCTGAGGGCCATCTCCAGCAGCACTGCAGCCTGGTTTTGCTGCATAAGCAGCCCTCAGCAAATATGCCGACCAGAGAATTCAGCACCTGCAAATTTATGCTCAGTGTTACTTGGCCACAGCCCGAAGGAGAAGGCAGGGGATGAGGCACCCAGCCTTTTGGAACACGTCATCCCAGCAGCGCTCCCAGACTCACTGGTTTTAGGCACAAAATACCATGTGTGTGGTGAGCGGGCTAGAAATTGTGTAGTTCACATGCTAGAGATCTTCGTACATGAGTACACAGAGATGCCCGTGAACACCACATACAACCAAGCATGACAGAATCACCCAATCCACCCAAGCACCCTATCAATCGTACTTCCGCATCACCTAAAAGCCTTATGTGTATAGCACCGCTCTGTACTAGAAGGCACCACACAATATAGGAAATAAATCCATATAACCCCCAAAATACTGCATCGGAAGGTACAGATTGATATCTACATACACGCTCATGCACACACACACACACACACACACACACTGGTTTGTTTACCTATGGTCTGTGCACATAGCTTCATACGGCACACACGTATACACCCCCGCAAGGCACTCCCAGACTCGTGTATACACACATATCTGCACATATATAGAGACTATTTATACATACACAAACTATACAAACGCTCTCCGCACCCTGCTCGGTGACAGCTCAGATTTTCCGTAATATCATAATATTATTTTTTAGATCAGTTAAGGTATAAAATGTGCGCGCTCTCAGTCTTTAATATTAATAAGTCTTGTAACTAGCGGTTTCTCGTAGCTCCGAATTCTTGAGCACAACTAGAAAGGGCACTTATCCTGAAAAATCTAATAAATTTACAGTTTTATATACTTCCTTCAATTGTAAAAGTCTTGTTCAATAAACTTTAAAATGCCACTATAGAGCAATAACACAGACAGTATAAACCCAGCCCTGGGAAAGCTGTGCAACCAGAAATTGTTCCCCTTTCTGCTACAGCAATAAAGTTTTATATGTTTGAACTGACTGTAAAAAGGTTTGAATGTTGGCAACTGGGGAATAATCTGTCTTCTTTATAGTTATTATCATATTTCCCACAAGACCCTTTGGTCTGTGTCAATCCTTCTCGTATATGACACCTTTGTACTGTCAGCGAAAGCAAGAATACTTAACTTTTTGCGTGCGTGCACACGCGGCTGTGACTGGAGCTCCTCTGCTCTGCTTTTCTTCACATTACAGCACCCGGGAATAAATTACCTGGGACGTGCTACGATGGAAGCCTTTTACCAAATCAAGCTGATTTGGAGCACAAAGCTCCGAAAAAGAAGGGGGGGGGAAAAA
The DNA here is from genome assembly GCA_013389965.1 of Todus mexicanus. Classification (NCBI taxonomy): domain Eukaryota; kingdom Metazoa; phylum Chordata; class Aves; order Coraciiformes; family Todidae; genus Todus; species Todus mexicanus. The sequence goes on from WEIS01046610.1 coordinate 73,614, forward strand.
AAGATGAAGAAAAGTAAGAAGGGATGCAGGGAGCAGCTCTCAAGGTGCCAGGGTTAAGAGAGGCCACCACCGAGCAAGGATGCTGCTCATGTCCCCACGGCTCCCCAGGACAAGGGGGTTGCACCCCCAGGGCAGGCAGCGTCTCCCTTTAGTGGCAACTCCCCATTGCTCTCCCATCAGAGGGAGGTTTTGGTTCAAGATCGGCTCATCCTGCCTCTCCGCCACTGTCTGCAAGTTCAGCACAAGCATCTCAGGTTCAGCAGTTGGAGCCAGGGCTCCCAGGTGACCTCCTGGATGGAAGCATTTTGGGGATTCTTGCTGAACCCCAGAAGAAGCCTGACCCAGACCCCAAGAAGCAGCAGGTGAATACAAGGAAATTCCTCAAGCTCAACCATCTCACAAACAGGTGATGCTTTAATCAGATGCAATTTCTCCCTACCTGGGAACTCACAATCCACGATGAAGATGAATTTTGTCACAAGATCTACAGCAAGCCTAGGCCTTGGCATTATCCACGCAGGGCCGATCTCCAGAGGGGTTGCTGTGGCAGTGGCCACAGGGCACAAGGTTGCAGGGGAACCTGGTCCTCAGCCTTCTGCAACCCAACACCACGGGATCCCTGACCATGGGCCATCATCCAGGTGGCAAAGAAGAGGCTCAATCAGAGATTGAGATGTCAGAAGAAGTGATGTTAAAGCATGTTTGGAAAATGAAAAATGAGGAGTCACCAGGACCAGATAATACCTGCCTACGAGTTCTGCAGGGACTCAGAAATAAAATGATTGCATATTTTCATTAGCAGCTCAATCTCTCATTACACTAGAGGACACAAAGTGTCATACCCTATTTTTAAAATACGGAGTGAGATGAGCCACAGATTCACCGACTGGCGAGTCTCGCTTCAGTACCGGCTAAGATGATAAATAGATAGGATAAAGCCTCGAGATGGACACGATACCACCGAGATTAACTAGCAGTACCCATAAGGAAGAAGAAAACGTACCTCACTGATCTATTACAATTGCTGCACACCCAGCAACAGAAGGCACGAAGCACACTTGGTGTTGGCTGGAGTCTCCCAAACATTCATCAGTTGCCAAATTCTTCTCCCAACAAAAGCAAAGGTTGGGTAAGAGGTGGAAGAGAGTAGAAACAAATGGCTTTTTCAACAAGGCCACAGGTATAGAAGATTTGTCCATTGCTGCTTCATAAGCCAGGAGAAGAGCACAAGCAGCAGGAGGTTTGAGATGAACATGAGCAACGTGGTTAGCAAGGACTCGCAAAGGCTGAGACGCTCCTCCAAGGACGTGTGAACGAAGCTCCATGAGCTGGAGATAAGATAGCGGGTAAAAGTCAGCCAGGATAAAATGCACAAGAAGTAATTTAATTACTCACACACAGTGAGTACGACAAACTTTGCGCGGTGAGGCTGGACGCCCGGCGAAGCGTGAAGGGAAGGGGCGGCTTGAGCTGCCAGGGCTGCACAACGCCCCACGTCCAGGCTGGCCCCGGCCCCAAGGCTTCTCATCAGCCTCGTAAGAAAGATGGAGAGAGGCTTTTTACTAGGGCCTCGAGCGTTAGGACAAGGGTTGAGGGTTTGAAACTAAATGAGGGTAGATTTAGATTAGATGTAAGGATGAAATGTTTTCTGAGGGGGGTGGTAACACCCTGAGGTTGCCTGGCAAAGTTGGGGATATCCTATCGCTGGAAGCGTTCAAGGTTGGCTTTGACGGGGCCTTGAGCAGCCTGAATTCACGAAAGGCGGCCCTGCCCACGTCAAGGGGTGGGCTACACAACCTTTGAATCTTTCTCCAACTCAAACCGCCCTGAGATTCTGTGGTCCTGCAGGCAGCAGATGATGCCGCCCATGGGGTCTCCTCACAGTGGAGGCTAGAGAGACTCTGTAAGGAGGAGGGATGGAAATGAGCACCAAACACTCATTAGCCTTCAAAATACAATTTGACAGCTAAGCGGATGACTGGAAAAGCTATTGACGTGAACCAGAAGAGGTCAGAGACGTACGCAGCCTGCCCTCTCCAGGAATAACCACGGAGCTGGAGGGGCACCAACCACCATGGCTTTTCCCCACCCAACCCATCCCTCCAGACCTAAGAAATAACGTTCGAAACACAAACCAAGCCTCATAACCGTGGGGTTTCAGTTCTGGAGCCCAGCTTAGCCCTGTACGCAACCAGCCACGAATTAAGGCAATGCCCCTTGGCTTCCCAGCACCTCTGCCACTGAAGAAAGCTCAGGTCAAGGGCCACCTCTTCTCCTGCCCTGTGTTCCTCACATTGCCTGCTGAGCCCCCAAGACTTCAGCACCCACCCTCAGCAGGCCCCCAAACCCAGAGCCACCCCGAGCAAGCCACCAAGCTGCTGTTGCTTGCCAACAGCCGCATCCCTTAAACCTCCCAAGCAGCACAAGTCCCCTTGCTAAGGAGCAATGAATAAAACCCCTTGGTGCTCACCATGAAGTGGCTCCATCCCAGGCTTACGGCAAGCCCAGGAAGCTCTGCCATGCAGCAAGGGGGGGTCTGCAGGGACCCAGCCAGAGCTCCCCTCGCTCCACGGGGAGCTCTTCCCACCGCACCTCAGCATCCCAGCCCCAAACCTGCCAGATCTCAGGGCCACAAGGGAGCGGGGTACGTGTCCCCCATCGCACCCACGGAGTGGCGAGGGTTAAGTCCAGCCGGCAAGGCGCATCTCTGTTGCAAGAGTCCATTACCTCCCGCCACATTACCTCATTCATTTCTTATATGCGGATGGTTTATTCTCCCATGAGCACCCTCGCCGGCAGACATGGCTAGTGTAAAGTCCCCTCCCTCCCCTGGATTTCTCTATCCATCACATTTAACACTCTGACAGTAACAGTCTATAATGTTTCTATTCTACAAAACCGCTCTGTCAACTCCGGGCTTCCAGAGCAGCAACTGAGGAAAATAAATAACATCAACGCCAGGCCCGACAGTATCACAGCTTGCTTTCTGCTGGGGGTTTAGTTTATTTTTTGTGGGTTGCTTTTTGGTGTGTTTTTTTTTTCTTTTTTCTTTCGACGAAGGGAAAGGAAAGGGAAAAAGAAATGAGAGAAAAGGGGCAAAAGTGCAGGTGTGTGACGTGCAGAGAGACACGGGTGAGAGCTTTCGGACCACCCAAACGAAGGGCTGCAAGACCCCTGAAGATGAACATGGCACGAGCCTGCTGCCCCCACTCCGCTGCCCCTCTCAGTCATATTCCCCAAGGTCAGAGGGAGAGGGAGACAGGGGACCATAGCGGGAGGAATGGACCGGGCAGTGTTTGCAGAGGTTGTTTAGGGGAGCAGAGGTCAGGCAGCGACGGGCAGAGGGGCTGCAGCTCTTGGAGATGAAAGACTCAACCCATCATCCGCCAGCATAACCCCCAGCGCAGCAGCAGGCAAAACCCCATCTGCTCCACACCAGGTTCCTGGTCAGAAATCACTAATCCACTTAAATAATCCACTCCGGCTCATGGCTTAGTGGCCTCACGGTGTTTTCCATCCCCTTTCACTCCTGTGAAATCCTCTGGAGCTGGAATCAGGCGGGCAGTCACAGCTTCAGGGTTCGCCTGCTCCTTTCCACGGTGGCATCGGTGACCACAGCACCCAGTCCTGGGGAAACCGCACCCAGATAAATATCGCCGGCAAATAATACTACTACTACTACTACTAAACAACAAAGACCTTAAGGGATTGCCTGGCACTTTTGCAAGTGAAAATCAAGCAAAAGAACTCCACTTTTTCCAATATTTTTGGCTTTTCCATGACAGGACGAGGTTGGTGTTCACTTTAAGCCACTGCGTGCAAGCTTGCCTGCCTTCTGCGTGAGCCGCGCAGGCTCGACAGAGACCTACTCAGGTGGTGTTTTGCATTGAAGCAAAAAGAGAATAAATAGATACACGCATAAGAACTTTTCCAATTAATCGGAGAGAGACAAACAGAGCCCTTGAAGACGCGGTAGACTTGGGGGTGGTGCTCACCAGGCAGCAAGGAAGCTCACCAGGCAGCAAGCAAGGACGCGCTTGCCCCCAGCAGAAAGGTGAGGAGAGGCATGTGAGGGTCAGAGGGGATGCTCGGAGGAGAGGGAGGTTTGGAGGACTCTGAAAAGACAGGGAGCAAGTAACTGCCCTCACAGCCCGCTCCATTACTCGCTTCCCCAGTCCCTTTGTGTCAAGCAGCTCTGAAATCCAGAAAGCCTCCAGCTTGTCCCAGGGCCACCGGCAAGCCCTGGATGGGGAGGTGCATGAGGTTACAGCATCACACGTGTTGAGGACTCCTTCAAGTCAAAAAAAAAAAAAAAAAAAGGAAAGACAAGAAAAATAAAAGAGACAACGAAAAAAAGAAAAAGAGCAAGCAGAAAACGGTTCCCTCTTTTGTTTACATACCTGCCACGGGCTGATGCTGGCTGCTGTCAGTCATTTGTATGAGCTGATGGTTTTCTAGCCGAAAGCAACACAAGCGATAGCAAGGCGAGCAATAAAGGGACAGATCCTGCTCCGACAGCCCCACATCACCCCCTTCAAGCTCACCCTGCAAATTCCGCTCTGGGAAGAAGACACACCAAGCAATCAGAGAGGCTTTGGGCTTGGAAAACGAACTGCGCGCTCTGACTCCTTGCAAGGGAGAGCGTCGCCTCTGCGGGAGGGACCCCCGGGCAACTCCAGCACCGAGCTCTGCCAAGCATCTGGAATTTGGAGAACTCGGCCAGAGACGGAAAACGTCTGCACCTGAGCATCCTCTCAGGGATTACCCTAGAGAGTGGCAGCTTATGTGGCACCCACCATGGCTCCTGCTCCCTGGCCAGACCCTGCGTGTCCTCTGCACCACAAGCCAGGCTTTGCTGCAAAGCCCCCAGAGCCGCTCGGAAAATCCTAAGCCACGAAAGACGCTAATGGGATTTGGGGACCGTCTGCAATGGGCTCGAGGATTAGGACTCTAGAATAAACTCTCTTTGCCACAGATTCCTGGTCCTCCACCTGGGAAGGGTCCTTTATTCCACTGCGAAAAGAAACTTCCCACTTGCAAAGGCACAAATAAAAGCTTCCCGCAGAGGTCTGACAGCATAATGTGCATGCGGGGCCCACGTGTGCGCACACCCCGCCCCGACACCGCCGCGTTCGCGAGGGGAATGCAAGAGAAAAATACAAAGAATTAAGGTGCAAACAAACTCTGAGCTTCGATGTGAAAAAAAACCACCTCACACAAATGTAGGGGTTTTTTTGTCAAGCTGTATTATTTTCCGTTCATAACTATCCCCCTCAATAGCTATATACGTACCTAGATAAAATTTGTATTTAGCTAAGCTCTGTCACCAGGAAGCGTGTTATTTGCTCGTCGATGGCTGTCGTTATTCGATTTATACATATATATTAAAAAAAGCCCTCCCTTTGCCCAACACGAGAGGAGAAACTGGGTGCTGGCACCGATCACAGCACGAACAGAGAGCAGCCCTTGGAGAGAAATGTTTGCAAACAGTTCACAGGCTGAGCTTTGTTTCTGGAATCCAATCATGTTTTATATAATTAATCCATTTCCTATTTACTTTTGCATCGGGATTTGCTGACAAACAGTTCACAAAGCTATAAAGTAGGAGAAGGGGGGAGAGCTCTCAGCTTGTTTTAATTTATTCCCTAAACTCTGTAGAGATGTGATGCCCCGTGGATAGACACAGCAAGTGCGGCTGTTGTCTGGAAGAACCAAACCTGCCAGGTTTGCTGCCGTCAAAATTCAAGGCTGAAGATTCACTCGCAGGATCAGCAGCATCTCCCGCGCATGCCTGCAGCAGAGGCCTCTGATACTCAGAAACGGCAGAAGCAGGGGTGCATGGGGACAGGGAAATCCATCCTTCCTAACTCCAAGAAACATTAAGATTTGGGCTGGGTTTTGCAAGGTAACTGAGGAAGCAGAAAATCCTCCCATCCTCTGCAGCCCCAGGCTCAGCTCCCCAGGGAGCAGCCAGCGTGCGCACCAGAGGGCAGCAGTGCCAAAGCCACCCACCACCACCCTGCAACCTCCAACCACCCCGCAGCGCCCAAAGCGCCTGGCTCCTATCAAGACATTTCTCACCAGGTGCTCAATTTACACTGAGAAAGAGGCAGAGGAAACAAAAACCACCATCCATTTGATCCCTCTCCTTCACAGAAAGCTCAGTGCCGCTTACCAGTCAGGAGCGGCCATCTACCAACACAAACTTAAGCCTTTTTTGCTGCTGCGTTGAGGACATCCTCAGAACCCGCGAGCTTCACCCAAGCGCAGACGCTGCTTGCGAGGGGTTGCACCATCACAGCACCACCCGGCACAACACGCCTGGCTGAGACTCAAAGGATGCTCCCCGCGCTCGGGCATTTCCAGGCTCTGAAAAACTCAGGTGCTGCTGTTGAAGAAAGGTAAAGAGGCTTGTGATGGAAAGCCACAGGACAGGCCCCGTGTAAAAGGAACGCAGCGCTGTGACCACCCCTTCGAGCATCCCGGCACAGTCGTGATCATCCTGCAAGCGCCCCTCCTGCAGCCCACCTGCAAGAGGCCACGGGGCCAGCTCAGCTGCAGGTACCCCGTGGGCCACGGTCTCATCCTGCACAGCCGTCCTCTTGCCGCGCTCCTGCTTCGAGCTCACCTCTAGAGCCGATAACAGCTAATGAAACCTGCAGCTCGCCGATAACAGGAGATCAGGCAAAGTGGCGGCGGCGGCAGCAGCCAGGCTGCCGAGCGGGCTGGGATGCATGTAATCAGAAGGGTTATCTAATGCTAGTTTCATTCTAATTGAGTCACTACCATATGTCACCCTGCAATAACAACGCAAGCAGCATGCGACTGAATACATATTTAATTCACATAATGGGTACAACAGTAGAAGTAATCAAGGCAGTTTGCCATAAGCCATAAAGAAGTGTAGCGTGTTCCTATCGAGGAGCAGCCTGCGCTCGGGGAGAAGGGGATGGCGGGGGCACCGCGGCGCTGCCAGGGCTGCAAAGGAGGGGGGCACCCTCCCCTTCCAAAAAACGTGCCCCGGCACGGACCGAAGGCGAGGCGGCCGTTCGACGCGAATGGAAATCGATGGCAGAATATTGTCGACGGATCGTTAGCCCCTTCAATATAATTAACAGTAATGGATTTATCGGCGGCAACTTAATGATTTGAATGTTAAATACAGGCCTGGAATTGTGGTGTGCAGTCCAGCCGAGGGGCGGGCACTTTGTTTCCAGTTTCTAAAAGGACCAAAAAAACCCGAGAAAATCAAGCCGAGCGAGGAAAAGGTGCAAGCCCGGGGGCAGGGGCAGGCGGTGGCGACCGTCCCTGCTCCCGGCTCACCCTCCTCTTGCCGCGGCACCTGATGGCCCTGCTCGCCGCCTTCATTTCCTCCCGCAATGAGAAGATTAATACGATTGAGGACCACTCATCAATATCTTTGGACAGATCAACCAGAGTTTTCATTAAAGCCATATTAATGCTTTTGGATACACAGCTGCGGATGGGTTAGGCTTCAAAAATAAAGCCCAGAGAGGAAAGAAAAGAGGAGAGAAGCAGTGCCCGCTCCCAGCCGGGAATTAACGGAGAGCCAGCCTGTTCCCTCGTTAGTGCCCTCTCCCACCAACATGTTTTGATGTATATTTCATGAGGATAAACAAACATTCATTTCACTTTGGGAAGGTGCTTGCTGTAATGTATTGGCAGCCTCACCAGCAATGAGGGGACATTAATTTCAATTCTGGTGTTTAAACACTTTGTTGAGTCCCAATCATTCATCCCTGGCTCAGCACAGCCCCGGTGTGGGGAAACGACGGACAAGACGAGCCCAAACCTCACCCTTCTGCAGTGCCTGCCGGACTTTATTTGCTATTTAAATGACTTAAGTAAGAAGGACCAGAGGAAAAGGATGGTTTAGGAAAGGGCTGGCTCTACCTGGCTCCTTGCCTTGAAGTGCAGCCTTCGGCCATCCCACGTATCGGCGGAGAGAGGCTCCAGCCCCCGCTGGGAAACACAGGCTCCAGTGAGCATTTGCAGCTCTGATGAACCACAGGACGTGCCAGAGATGGAAGGAGGACATTTGTGCTGGAAGACTTCAGGATCTTTCAGGACTCCTCAAGCCCACCAGCTCCACCACGTTAAATGAGAATAACGACACTGCTTTTCCCAGGGGGCTGCTGCAACATTGTCTCTTAAGGATGAGGGTTTCTCAGCCTGCTGTCAAAAGCCAGACCTCGCTTAGGAAACAGCCTGCCCGGTCCATACGCCTGGCCTTGCAGGAACAGGAGACCAAATGTGCTGCTGAGGACCCATCGCACGGACCTCTTTCCAAACCAAGCGTTATTCTGGGGCAACACCTGAAGCCAGGCCCTGGCTTCAGCTGTTCAGGCAGATGTGCTCATTGGTAGCCTGCATCCTAAATGGGGTTTTGGAGATGCACAGGCTACAGGTTAAGAAACTGCCCACAGCATTCCCCACGGAAATGCAGGCACGGATGCAGGCGGCTGGGTCTTCTCTCCATCCCTGGCCCTCGGCTCCTCACATGCACTGCTGAATAAATGGCAGCTGGCAGAAACTGCACAGCGGAGGGTTCAGGGGGGGCTGGGGATGGAGTGCGGGGACATGAGGGAGTGGGCAAAGAGGAAGCAAGCACATACTGGAAAAGGACACAGGGTCCTGCTGCAGAGCAGAGGAGAGAGCAGGCCAGGCTGGAGAAAGAGCGGCTGGGAAGACAACGCGGCTTTTCTTGCTTTGCCGTATCCGTAAGAGGCGACGCTGCTTGCGGAAAGGCTTTCTGCAAATAATCTGCGGGTTACGATGCGTGGAGACAGCGAAACAGGAAAACGACGCCTTTGTGCAACAGCGCCGCGTTGTTTACGCGAATGCCAAGGGTTTGGTTTATCGCTCACCGGCACCCAAAAGGAAAAGGGAAGCTCCAGCGCTTCCTAAAAAGAGAGGTCCCATCAAAACACTAACGAACATTCACCTGAAGAGCCGAGGCAAGGAGGAAGATAGCGCACCCTGCCACAGCCAGAGCTGCTCCCTGGCTTCTCCTCCTGCTTTTATCCTCCTGCTGCTTTTCTTGATCACCAAATACACAAGATCCCCTACACAGAAGGTAGGCTTAGAAGAAGTTACAGTATCTGACAACACATCAACAGCTCTCTGGGAACGCTGGGGAGAGACACTGTGGTTGCTTTATATCATAAAGCACGCACAAAGAGACAGATACGCACACACGCACCCAGCGAGCTCCGCATAAATGCAGGCAACGCCATAAAAGCATTTCTCCCTTTGCTTTATTTTGTGTGATCTGCTTTGTGAGGATGTTGTAGAGGCGGCAGCACCGTCTCCCTGCTCATCTACGCACCTCCTTGTTCCTAAGGGTAAAAAGATGCTTTAAGACAAAAACACGTTAACGCTTGGAGAGGAGCTTACAAGAGGAGAGCTGCCACGACTGGGGTCACAAGGCAGCCAAGCACTGAGGGACAGAAAGCATCTCATCCCCAAACACCACCTAGGGCATGATCCCAGCGAGAGGGTTTTTGTCAACATCGGGTGTTTCAGGAGGCAGGAGGACTATCCCTTGGTACTCAATGGCTGATGCAGCTCCATCACAAGTCCCTTCCCCACCCTTCATCAGAGGCAGATGAAGGTCTATGTCCCTCACAATAACTCCTCCCATGTCTCAGTCTGGACTGCTCCACAGAGAGGTGTTTCCAGCTGTGCTGCAATGGACACGACTGACCTGACGGCAGCCCCCTCGGAGATGCAGTCAGACTTCATGCTGGTGGTTGGATGAAATATTTGTCTCTTCATGGTAGGGTTCAAAACTGCCAAATTTCCAATTTCAGGTCCCCGCAAGAAGCACGTACCATCAGGCACAGTCTCTACCCCACAGAGCTCCTCATCTAACCCAATGGTCAGAGAGGTGGCAGAGAAGGACTGGCTCAAACCTCTGATCCCAACTGTCCCACTGCAGCTCACCCCTTGACATCTAGCAAAGCCAACCCAGCTCCTGAAGCTTCCTCGTCCTGCTGGGGCCACTGGAAAAGAAAGATCCATGGTCTGAAGTCATATGGAAAATCCCAGAGCCTTTCCTTCCCTTCCTCCCCCTCCCCCTGTTCAATAATCCTGTTAAACTGAACCCTGGCTGGATTAATCTCCTTCCCCAGACAAATGGGCGATTATTCAGGCATCACACTGGGATTTTTAGGGTGTGCGCGCGTTTCTACTGATCTTCTCTTGGCTTCTTTTGTAAATGGCTTTTACCGCTCCCCCGACAGCACGCACGATTCAATTCAGCCTCTCCATTAACATTTCAGATACAAATACCTGCTCCCCAGGGCTACCCGCAACAAATATCAGCAGAGCTTTGGGGAATCCTTCCCTACTTTGCCACCAGTTTGGTGGCTAGAAAAACCTACAGCTACTTGTATTTGTCCTTAGAGTCCTCTCCTCTCTAAAGCTGGTTGAGCTCTGCAAATACTCAACCTGCACAGCCTAAGGTCAGAGCGTCCCAAAATCATCCTTCTAACCAAGCCCGGCAAATCCAACACCAGCCTTGAGCAGCCTTGGATATGGAAGATCCTACCGAAGTCAACCAAATTTTGCACTCAGACACCCAGATACAAACACGGAACCCGATGGGGAAACACTCGGGCAGGAACGTCAGGTGGCTGTGGTGCCTCCTGCTACCAGGAGAAGAAACAGAGCCTCACCAGGAAAATCAAGAAGAAAGCCAAAGCCACCTCAAAGATGGTGTTCAAGTTTGTTGCCTGAATAACAGGAGACAACCATCTGTGTGTGACAGCAGGGAACCGGCCCTGGGCCCACCATGGCCACCTTTCTAGCAAGGTCCTGCTCTGTTTTTCCAATAATCAAAGAAAGGATTTGAGATCAGGACACACGGTCCTTACTTTGCACGGAGAAACGTAACCGTGGGGACTCCTTGACTCNGCACAATGCAGAGCAGTGCTAATTCCCAGGGAAGACCAAGCCTCAACGCTGAGTCTTCCCCCATGGCTTAAGAGACCCCCTTAGAAAAAACAAATCACTATTTCCAGCCTCTCTGGGGTGTCTGGTTTGTGGCGCTCAGGACATACGAGATGCTTCTTGACACTGTCGCAAACAGAGGATGCTCTGCCAATTCCTGCCCGGATCAAGGACCAGGGATGGCAGGGGCAGTGATCCTCAGGAGAGACCCGGAGCATCGGAGGGAACGGGTGCTCTGCAGCTCTGAAGAAATCCTTCCTATTCCCTTTGCGGCAAAGCACTGCTCAGGGCACCAAACTGCCCCAAAAGCCACAAAATCTGTGCACCCCAGCCTCTCTCCCCTAATCAGGGCAGAGACAGCCCAGGCAGAATTCCCATTAACCAGCTAATGCGTAGAGCAGTGTTTCCCAGGCAGGGCTCCTCGTGGCTAAATAACAGTCTTTATCCCCCAATTTCCCTTCATCATTTGTCATCTCCTTTCAAATCAACTCAGTATTTCCTGAATCCTCAAGTACTAACAGGCTCAAAAATACATATATATGTTAAAAAAAAACCCCAGCCCAAGGAGGAAAGTGCTTATGACTCACTAGAAAAATGGTTAATGTTTCCCGCCCCTCTTGATTCTCTCAAAACCTCCCCACTTTCCACCCTGGGTCTCCAAATACTTGCTGGACAGCCAGAGATAGGCTCGGATGCGCTGGCACGGCAGAGGAAAGCCAGCAAGCAAGAAAGCAGAGGGATCACAGTGCTGGGAAGAAGGAAGCTCTGAGTACTGGGATCTCCAGCAGATGCATCTCCACGTCCCCCATCCCACCCCACATCAGCCCAGCATCCCTTGGACAAACCCAGCTCCGCATCGAGCGGTGCCGGGACCTCTCTGAAAGGAGAAGGCCAGGAAAGCAGCTCGGGGGGGATTGTGATGCTGGAGCATCCCCCACCTCCTCTGCCAGAAGCCCCCTTTGAGGGCAGGGCCACGAGTTTCTGCAGAAAAAATCGGCCCATCCTGAATTCTCTAAAGCAAAACGGAAAGAAATGGGTGATACTTTTAACCTTCCCTCCAATGCTTCCCCCCTCCCAGGTTTCCATCCCTTCCTTGGCTTTCTAACGCACCGCCCCGTCCCCCGATAAATGGTCTAAGGGTGATTTAGAACGGCTGCAGAGTAGGGAAATAACGGAAAAAATGCATCGAAAATGAAATAAAATAAAAATACGAGGAGAGAGGGGTTTTAAAAAGAGACAGGACTGGGGAAAAAAAACAACAAAACACCAACGGCAGCACAAGGAAAGGGGAAGGGAGGGGGGAATTCCTCTGGAAATCATTAATACTCCAGGAACCTTCAGGACTAAACCTGAATACAGACACTTAAGCTCTCAGCTCTGCCATTAACGCTAGGGCCTAAATTATTGATCTTTTGCCTTTATCAGCATAACAGTCACGTCCCGGTATCAAGATCTAACTACACTGCGGTCCCTGTGCTGCAGCCACTGAAATAATTAGGAGAAATTCTCATTAAAGGAGAGTGAAAGGTTCAGAGATGGAGACAGAGAAAAGGGTCTGGGAGGGTGTTTAATGTCTTCCGCGGGGTCGAGAGAGCGCTCTGATCAAATCCCCGCGCGGGGCCGGGAGATGACAGCTTATCAAAAGGAGAAGTCCAAAGCCCGGGCTGGGCTGCGTCGTAGCGGCGCCCGCCCGCAGCCACCGCCACACGCCGGCGAGAGGGGGAATAAAGGAAGGTAGGGGGGGAAAAAAACGCATGGGAAAAGAAATAAATAAATAAATAAATAAATAACGATAATTCCAGAAGGGCTGCTGAGGGCTTGTTTGGAGTCTAAAAAATTCAACCCAGGGAAAGAAGAGAGGGCATAGGGAAGGGAGGTGGGTCCGAGGGAGTTGGAGGAGGAAGGAGCCCAGCCTGCTCCCCAAGGTGCACGGCCACGGCTCTCGCTATCGATTTCACTGCGGACTGCGCCGCTCGGGACGCCGAGAGCAAACGGAGAGCGGCAAAACCGACGCGAAACCGCACGCTCGGGCCGAGAGGATGAAGGGAAGGAGCCAGGAGGATTGGGTGGGGGGAAGGAAGAAGCCCAGCCCGACAGAGGTACTGCTCCCAGCCTGAAATGCTGCGGATAAGCGTTAAAATATATATACATATATATTTATAAAAAGAAAGGAAAAATGCACCCCCCACCAGCTTGAAATCCAAGGAAACATTTTACAAAGCTCAGGGAAAAAAATAAATAGATCCCAGGCTGGTAGGCAGCAGAAAGAAGTTGCTGGAGATTTTGGCACGACTGAGGAGGGGGTGAGGGCAAGACAAGGCGTGTGATGGACGGGAAGCGATGAGGACAGGGATGAATGTAAAGAGCCTGTCCCCTCCCCATCCCCCCCTGGCGCCCGCAAAGTTTGCCTATATTTAATGTCAACGCGCTGTAATTTAAAAGAAAAATTCCATTTCACTCGGCTAATCAGAATGGTTAGAGAGACCATTACCACAAACACTGGGAACATCTGAAATTGATTATTTTTTACTTCGTGCAGTTAATGAAATCCTCCGGCGAGCGCGGCGGAGGGGTCGGTGCCCAGCGCAGGGGCTGGGGAGGGGGGTGCCACGGATGCTGCCGTGGCCACCACCATCACAGCCACCACCTCTGACCTCGCCGTCCAGAGCTGCGGGGCTGCCGGAGCCGGGCTGGGCTCTCTGCCCACCATTTTGTGAAGGCTGGAGATATTTAGCATGGGCGGCACATCCCGTAAGGAGCACCACATCATTAAATGTCTTGGGCTGGTGCGGCAGGGAAGAGAAATGCAGGATGTCACTGCCTGATAGGGAGAAGACTTGGAGGTTATTTATTAGCGGACACTTACCACAAACTGCCTTTTCTCCATTTGCATTCGATATGCTGCAGCCGGCTTAGCGCCAGGAAAAGGCAGGAGGGATGGAGGGACCAGCACCCTCGCCCTTCCCCTGCTCCCCTCCTGCTCCCCACCCATCTCAACCTGTCAAGAGCCACCCTGCTCCTTGTCAGTGCCACCAGAGCCACTTGTCTATTGGCTTGGCACGGCCCAGTTACGCCAAAGAAGCCTTTAGGCTCCCCATTGATGCTCTCCATCACTATGGTTCGAGCAACCAAGGCCTGGGGTCCAGCCACCGAGCTTTGGGGCTCTACCAAGGTCCCCAGAGCTCTCCAGTGGCCACCAATGCAGGGAACATCCCTCCTGAAAGACCACCCAGAGCAAAACACCGAAGAGCCTGCAGGACACTCACAGCCCATCTCAGCTGGGTACCAACTCCTTCCCGGGAGCATCACAAGGGTATCCTAACACATCCCAGGCACACGCCACAGGGTACTCTTCCCTCCATCCCATGGCCGTAGCTTCTCCCCCACCTCCAAAAAGTGGCCGAGCGTAATTACACAGAAAGCTCCTCTGGAGCTATATCAATAAGACAGACGTCTGTTGTATCATTCTCTCTCAGTAAGGCATTTCTTCTCCCCAATTGCTCATATAGAATCATAGCCTAATAGCATGCTATTAACATAATTGCCAACACAACTAGTGTTCCGTGTCTCACAGCCATTTGCTTATTTTGCCATAAAGAATATCAAAAAACAGCCCGAAAACCCAGCAGCCGGGCTGTGCGGCCAAAGGGACCCGCGACTCGGCTCCACCGGCAGTTTTGGGACCCAGCCGGGAGAGGAGCGGCACCGGCGGCCAGCCCCAGCTGCGGAGCCCGGCACCAGCAGCGCACTCCGACCGGGCTCCCGAGCAGACGTGTGCGAAGATCTAAACGGATTCTGCCAGGCGAAATGAAATTCCCATTATTTTTAATTAATCCTTAATTAAAATATATTACTCCGCAGATTCCGCAAATCTCTCTTAATATGCAAATGCGGCCCATTCAAGGATATTTACATATCATTAATTAAAACGGCACATTCTTTCAGTCTAACAAGCTGGGAGCCGGAGTTGTTGCCACGCTGCAAGAAAGCCCTGCCTGGCACTGCCAAACCCATCCGCGAGAAAGATGTTAAGTGTCACGATGGCAGGGGTGGGAGAGCACAGGATGGAGCTGGGGAAAGGAGACGTCTCGTAAGGCTCTTCTTACCAATCACCCCACGAAGAGACGAGCTTGGGAGATCCCAATCGGTAGCAGATGAGCACCCCGGAGCGTGGCCGGAGCGGTGGATGGGGATGCACAGCAGCACGGCAGCACCCAGGGAGGAAGGTGGTGTTTCGGTAGAGCTGGTGTCACGATCCAGGCTCTGATCACAGGGTCAGCGCTCACCCACGCATTATGTTTGAGGTCAGTCTGTTCTCCATGGCCTTCGTTACCAGGGATGCCGTGCTGTCCCATCAAGGCTTGTCACCAGGCAGTACTCCCGCTCTCCCTGTCTGCCTCAACCTGGGAATACGGAGATCTCCCTGGTTCAAAACTAAGAGATGTATCACCTGAAACGGGCAAGTTCCCAGCACCAGACCCACTGTGGAACGCTTCACATCGAGCAAGACACATCACCCCATCAGAAGAGTCAGACCTTACGACACAAGCCAGGTGCTACAGCCTTTCAACACAACAAAAAAGCACAGAGGTGATGATGAGCTGGACTGAGGACCAGTAAGTTCCCAGTAAGTTCCTCCTCCACAGCTCTCCAAGACAAGTCTGCGCCTCCTTCCCCAAGTCGTGAGGGACACAGGCTCTTTGAGCAGCATCACAAACGTGGACACTAGAGCGTGAGACAGCCAAGAGGTGAACTTCTGCTCCAGCACGGGTCTCATAGCTGCAGAGATGCGTAGGTTTTAGTACTCTGGAGAGGTTTATCAGGGAACTGAGGCCGGCTACTAGGGAGGCACAAATCCATCACCCCAAAGAGCCATCAGTTTTACACACGCAATGACAACTGCCCGTTACCATTAGTTGAAGTGTCTGAAGCCTCTCCTGCGCTGGTGTTAACAGGAACACTAAGCACCCAAAACCCAGCTAGCAGCTCCACCATCATCCCAATAGTGACTGCATGCTCATGGATCCACCACGGCCTGAAAGCAAAGGCTGGCCAGGCTTCCACGGCAACGCACCAGCACAGAGCCTCACCTCCCATCACAACCTGGATATACCACTCCTACCAACCTGGAGGTTCTCATCCTGCAGGACTGCGTTCCAGGAGAATGGCAGCCCCGCTCTCATGGCCTCAGCACTATCACTGCCTTCTCCTAGACAGAGCAGACAGCAGAAATCCAGCCAGCAGCTCCTCATGTGGGACTGACAAATACTCAACAGCAATCAGCAAGTTCTTCTCCAGCACTTTTCATCAGAGGACTTGCAAGTGCTTGAATGAAACTTGCCTCCGCCACACTCCAGAGGGGGAGTAAACACTTCTCAACCGCTCTGCCCAGGTGGGGAAACCGAGGCACGGCACAGGCAGACCCATCCCCTGTCACACAGGAAGCTTTACACATGGAGCAAAACAAAAGGCATCCTTGCTGGGTGAAGGAACTTGGGCTGAGCATCACCAGGTCTATCGTTACTTGCTGCTGGGGTTTGGTAGGGCCACCAGGTAAATGGGCACTTTACTCTTGACTTGTCTCTCCTTGCTCCTTACCCTGGCAGCTGCCACCAGGCTTTGGCAATGAGGGTAGCCCAGCTGGGTGCACCTTCAGCCTGGTCTGGCAGAACCACTCCAAGCCCCTGGAGATAGCCGCATCACACAGGGGCTAGCCACGCAACACGCAATAAGTGAAGCCGTGTGGGTCACACGAGCCTTCTACCTCCCAGGTCTTCTGAGGAGGCCTAGGAGGAGGCAGTCACACTATTACCAACCAGCTGAGAGGGACGTGATATGAACCGCTCAAATCAAGATGACTTGGCTGCATTTCAAGGCCTCCCATGGTCAGAAAAAGCAGCAGTGTCTCCATGTACCAGGGCGATACTCACACTGAGTCCGTTTTAGGCCACACTCACCTCTCGCTGCTGCACAGGGAGTCATTCGCTCTTCAAAGGGCCGAGCCTTTAACCGCAGAGGTGTATCAGAGGAGACCCTTGCTCTTCTTTTCCCCTGTCCCTTTTTCAGGGCAGCGCAGGGAAAACATTTCTGCTTTACCACAGACTGCCCCTTCAGCAAGTTTTCACATCACTTAACTCCTCTTCAGATCATCAGTGCCGTACCGCTCCAGAGCTCACCAAGGCCCATGCAGAACACAGCAGCTGGCAAGCCAGGTGCTGCCAGAGAAGCGCACCCTGCCTCTGCAGCATCTTGGGTCCCGAGTCCTTCTCAAGAAGCAAGCACGGTCACAAGGAAGGGGGTGCATTTCGGTTGGGCTTGAAACATTCATCCAACCCCTGTGCCAACCTGCTGAGGAAGTGGCCGATGCACCAGGAGCTGCAGAAAAAACCCACCAGGACTGCGTTCCTCACCTTAAAACGGGCAGTTTTGGAAACCCTTCCACTGACCCCCAGCACCACGCCACGGTCCCAGGAACCACCCAGGCCAGTGGTTTCCACCTGCTTTTTGGAAAAGCCTCAAAACTCCCTGAAAATCCCCCCAGGCGGGAGCACCGGGGCACCGCGTGGACAACACACCACGAGGTGCCAAACGGTTGATGAATTATGCCAATTAATACTCCCCTGGCATCTCTTGCGACGGGAGAGGTGTTTGAACCTTGGTGGTCTTGGCCCAAGGCCAGCTGAGGTGATTAAATCACGCCTCCCTCCACTCTTCCTTTGCAGTTCCAATTGCACGTGAAATCACTCCTCACCTCCCGGCGCACCCAGCCGCCTCCCGGCTCCCCACGCAGGGTTAAAAGCCACCCCTGCAAGCCACAGCTTCAGGCCACGGGTCCACAGCCTGAGCAGGTCCACTTGAACAGCCCCACATCCTGCACTCCATCGTGCAGTGAGGAGGAGGGGACAGCCACGTCTGGCTTCTCCCTCCATGTCTTCTTCCTTCCACCCCAAATTTGCTGGTGTGCGCAGTGCAGCGGGTCTAGGGTCCCCGCTCCGCTCTCCAGGCTGGAGGACCAAGACCCTGTCCCTGCTCCTCACCGCGTGTCCCCCTCCCAGCAAACGAGGCAAACCAAAAATGAACGCCACAGCGCCGTCACGCCCAACGAGGGCTACACGACAGGAGGTTCCCAAGGGACGTCAGGGCCACTTTGTCGCTCAGGTTGGTGCTCTCCAAACCAAACCCTTCCAGCTGCACCCCAAGGCGCCAAAGCTGAGGTGCAAAACTAGTCCCAGCTTCCCAACATCCTAGAAAGGCTGGTCCCTGTCCCCCTCTGTTCCTACTCTGCTCATCCCCAGCAGATACCGGGCATCTCCTGGGGCACAGCCTCCAGTCACCTCAAATCAGGGGGACAGCAGAACAGCCACCAGTGGAGGGGGCTGTCCTCCCCTCCCCACCGCTGACGCACGCTCCGCCGTGCCGCTAATCCCACATTAATATGCTCACCACAGCTGAAGCAGACAACGTAATGAAAAAGCCCATCCACAAGGAGATAATTATATTACAAAACTATTTTAAATCAACGAGAGCCAAGACGGACGAGGCAGGGGAGGTGCTGGGGTCAGGCTGCCGTCACTCCGCATTTCCCGCCATGGTCCAGCCACCTCCAAGGGTTTAAATTCCCGGATGAGGAGGGCAGCACAACCCCAAACCTCCTGTACCAGGGGCTGCACAAAACAGGCTGAGAAATGCTAAAGAAAAGTCAAAAGTGGCTCAGATGAGCATGGCCTCGGAGTCGGCAGGGGAGTGTTGGCATGGGTTTTGGTGCCTCAGCTCTGGGCAGAAGCTCGTTCCCATTTCACCAGCTTGCATTTAAAACCACTTGCAAAACTCACCTCAGCCCGAGAGCACAACCCAGGAGGTGGGCAAGGAGCTGAGAAACTGCCACCTCGTTTTGAAAACGGCACTTTCACGCTCTCCAATGTTTCCCGTGCAGCACGGACAAGGCCAAGCAGGGGCAGAGGACGCCAAGATGTGCTCTGCAGCGAGGACAAAAAGAGGACATCCCTCCTCGTGTCCCAACACAAGAGGACCCAGGGCCACAGACAAAGTCACCACCTGCAGTGTGACAACACGCCCAGCCTCCAAGAGAAACCCCAGCTGCAGAGGAAACAGCTTCAAAGGAAAAAATGCTGGGAAAAGGGGAAACCCTAGAACCAAAGGAACCCCTACGACACACGCTCTCCCCCCTCCCCTCCTCCTTTTGTGCCTTGTTCTCCCTCTCCTTTCCCCGGCCGGGTTTAATTTGACACCTTGAGCTTTGGTAACGAGGTGGGGAGAGAAGAGCCACAGCGGAATTCATTAGGCTGAGCACTGCAGGGCCTGCTCTCGGCGCGCTAATGACATCGGAGGATAGGGAAACGAGACAGCCGCCACGCCGGATGAAATAAACATGAGCACTGTCAGCCCTGACAGCAAAAGGGACAAAATAAGGCAGGTAGAGACCTTTCCCCAGCCGTGCAATGCAAAGCGACAGCTTCCAAAGCCCCCTACCCGCACACCTCCTCCACCCAGGCAAGGGGAAGGCGGCCGAGAAGGGGATGGAAAAAAAAAGTGGCAATTAAACCACCCTTCCTGCGATTATACCATCTTTTCTGTGATGGAACCACCTTTCCCTGGGCACTTGCATTCCTTCGGTCCCCTTCCACTGCAGGAGGAACTCGTGCCACCTCCTTCCAGCCAGCTGCTCCCAAGGTGAGGGTTTTGGAGGTGCTCTTTTTGTGTCGGGTACGCCTTTCCCTCTCCCAAACCGCACAACAGGGAAGCGGGGAGCCAGGTGAGACAAGGATTGCACAAATCCCCCAAGCTCATCGCACCAGTGAACAAGCCAGAGAGGATGGAGCTTCAGCTTCGGTGCATCACAGATGTGCAGGCACAGGCAGCGTCATGGCTCTGGCACGACTTCTGTCAACACTCACTCAACATCACCTTCCATTCTAGAAGGACCCAAGCGGCCAGTGACACCTGACTTTGCTCGCTTGCAAACCTTCATCCCAAGCCCATGAGTACCCAGGTACATCAGTACCAAGACAGCAACGTTCCAGGGGCAATATGCAAGTTGTAAAGGGCAGAAAAACTCCAAGGTCCAAGCGAAAATTATTTGAGGTACATCAGCTCACCAGTTTTGACACCAGACTGCAGGGACATCAGGCCAGGATGGTCCCAACTTGCTTCCCTTGCAGAGTCTGGACCTGTAGGACCAGACCAGCAGGTGATGCTGAAGTCCTTCCACTGTGTCTAAAATGCGAGAGGAAACTGGTTGCAGGACCTATCAGCAAGGAGCCTGAGCCTGGCTGTCCAGACCAGCCTCCAGCACAGGCCCTGGCACAGCACGGCCTCTCCTCTAAATCCAAACACCACTTCCAGCACCCTCCTCACCCAGCTCCTTGTCCCCTCTCCTGAAGATACACTTGAGGAGGATGAGGCTTTTCATCATCCCAGGGCTGCCCCAAGCTGCAGAGGAGACAGGAGGGTCGGAGCAACAGTGGATCGGGAAGAGCCACTTGGGCTTTGAGAAACCAGATCTCAGGGAAGACAGGGCCACCAGCGTGACTTGCCCAGCATTCACACTGGGCTGAGCTCAGCATCCAGCAAAGCTCCCCTTCACACCTCTCTCTACCCATCGCTTCTCCAATTCATCAGCCAGTGCAACAGGCAGGTCAGACTTCCTTCAACACCCCTTTGATGCTCTGCAACGTGAAATCCTTCTCAATCCAAAAGGCACCAGCATCACAAGCAGACTTCTCCTTTCCTCCAAAACACTGACCTGCCCCATCCCTCCGCTAAAGGAAGAGACCTTCCCCCACACGCACCGACACGCAGCACAAGAGCTCATCCGCTTGATGTCAGGCAGATCACTTGGGTTGACAGATGCTCTCTTCCCATCAGGAATCTGAATTTTCTGCTTTGGTTTGGGGGCAAGTTTTTCTGGCTGGGCAAAGTTTCCAGAAGGCTCTTTTACAGCATCTTCACTCCAGTGCTTTTAGTGCTCCCAGTCGTTGGCTTTGCTCCCAGGACGCAGCAGCGTGCAGGAGGGAAGGGCACACGAGGCAAAAAGGCAAACTTCTGGAGCACAAGAGCCCCCAGCACTACTCCTGTACCAGCCTCTCACCTGCACCTGATCTGAAGTCACAGGTACACAAGTACTTGCCTCAGTTTCCCCACTTATAGCTGAACAGCCTCATCTGGTCCTATTCTGTTCTAAGCCAAGGATGGCACTCTCTGCCAGATGCACTGCTAGAGTTGCTGCATCCTCACCACCCTGATTTTTATCCCAGCAAAGAACCTCACACGTTGATGGGAATATGGGACCCATCATATGGTTTAAATGACCCAGGGCTGTTTCCCAAAGTCCACTCAAAGGGCAGGAACTCTTCCAGGCTCAGCCGTTCACCCTCCACTCCATCCTCTGCTTTTATTCCCTCCCCCCACCCCGTTCCCCCAAGCATCCCTTGAAAGCGAATGGCAATTGCG